>KN889642.1:20823-31616 GCA_000934455.1 Apostichopus parvimensis | reverse complement strand
ATCGCGGTCTTGGAAAGGACCTGGCGAATGAGATTGAGTCAAATGAAACCTATTATCTGAATAAAACATGTGAGTACTAACAATGTCACTATGCCCTGTGTAATTAGGGTTGCAAAAAAACACAAAAACAAAACTAACATATTGTAAAATGGAAGTACAATAGAGAATACTTGAAGGGCAGCCCCCAAATATGCTAGAAAAGATTGCACAAAAAAACTAACATATTGTAACATGTAAGAACAATATAGAACACTTGAAGGGCATCAGTACTGTCCCCAAATATGCTAGAAAGATTGCAAAAAAAACTATACATATTGTAACACAACATATTGTAACATGAAAGTACAATATATAGAATACTTTGAAGAGAATCAGTACTGCCCCCAAATATGCTAGAAGTCAAACAATGGTCAGGCATGGCAAAAATGTCGACAAAAATTTTACTACCATCCACACAGAAATATTTTTCCTCACTGATACATTTTAAATAATCTAATCAGTCACTCATGATTGTCTGGAAATAAGTTGGGGTGTAAAAGGAACCTTCAGAGAATTACTTTTGAAGACTTTTAAGCAAGTTTAACAAGAAGAAAATTGTGGCCCATAACTGATCACCTGTAATGCAACTGATTATTATTATAATCTGTAACTGCACTGAATATCTGACATTTATTATGTACTATTAATATTATAATAATATTTATCAGACTACCAGCTTTGTAAGTGGACCAACCTTGCAAAGTTCATCACAACAGTAAAGACTTCATTGTTTAAGGAACCCAAGCTGAACCATGAATCGAAAACAAAAGAACAACAAAATACATTCAATATATCTGACCTTTACCCCAATCAACATCGTGTTTGCTACTATGTTCAATAGACAAAATAATCAGAACTATTTTAAAACCTTGACCTAGCTACCACAGCAGAACAAATAAACGTCTGCTCTCCGGTTACCGTTCATCCAGGTCTCTGACTGCGTATGGAATTCCAGGGCTGTATTCCAGAGCTGATCGTAGGGTTGTTTCAGCTGGTACATGACACTCAGGATGGGAAATTGGGACGCCTCCCACTCCAACAGCTCCTCCTCTTTGTTGATTCCGTCCAGCTCGTCCCGAGCCGCGTCCAGCTGCGACTGAATCTCGTTTAGTTTGTCCACGTTGGATTTCATCTCCTCCAGGCCGAGCATCTTAAAGAGATATCCAAAAAATTTAAGAGTCGAATGAGCTTATCTTTTTCCCTTTAAATACATCGCATGAGAATGTGTGGGTGATAAGAAAATGAACGGGATACAGAGGACTTACTTACCAGACAGGGTTTGTGAGGGATTGCATAATTAAACTAAGACACCCCACAATTGTTCTCAAAAAATGCAGGTTAAACAATGAAGCAATTAATAGATATGATTGATTCTTCACACTTTCTCCCTCCAGACACCTTTTCATGTTAGTGCCAATCACATGTAAAAATACAAAACTTGGAAAAATTGTAAAAAGAAAAAAATATTTTCAATTCAATACATGAAAATGACTGGTCAACCTGTTCAACTACATTGTTATGAATGTTTTAATTGGTATATGGACGTTAATCATCAAACAGCATATTAAGAATAAAAATGGAATAAATTTCTACTCAGAAGCTGTGCTACTACTTGCTTTATAGTTAAAATATTATGCCTTTAAATTAAAGAAACGTGAACACAGCAAACACTTCAACCAGTATTAAATGGTTTTCTTTCAAACCAAGAAGGTTTTGCAAATATTTCTACTCTAAAAAGATGCAAAACAGCATACAACACATGACAACTCTGACAGACTTCTGTAAGATACGTAATTAGTTTCATTTCCTCTGCTTTTTATTTTACTCTCATTTCTCAATGAGACGACGTACTTCCTAAAGAATGTTATTATTTAACAAAGGTTTGCAAATATTTCTACTCTAAAAGATGCAAAAACAGCAAACAACACATGACAACTCTGACAGACTTCTGTAAGATACGTAATTAGTTTCATTTCCTCTGCTTTTTATTTTACTCTCATTTCTCAGTGAGACGACGTACTTCCTAAAGAATGTTATTATTTAACAAAGAAGGTTTGCAAATATTTCTACTCTAAAAGATGCAAAAACAGCAAACAACACATGACAACTCTGACAGACTTCTGTAAGATACATATAATTAGTTTCCATTCCTCTGGTTTTTATTTTACTCTCATTTCACAATGAGACGATGTTCTTCCTAAAGAATGTTATTATGTGTTCAGTTGTAGATGTGTATCATGCTAACCAAGCCATGTTATATTCACAGGTCATTAGTCTAGTTTTAGTTCAGTTTAGGAATTCCCAGGCAATAGAAAACCAACAGAAGCTCATTTGAAACCCTATCTGTGCGATGATCGTGGAAGAAACGAGCCTTCTCCTTTCGATGAGTGTTTGGAGAGTTACGAAAGATGTGGGCGTACTTCAGCATCTGACCACTTTGTTAAATACTGAGGAAGGTTAAAGCACCCCATTCATCATCACTGCTGTACAGCTATGGTGAACAAAGTTGTTTCAAAACCATTGAAAGAAAAAGAACCAAAGCCCAGTTCCCAATTCGTAAACGAGAAGTAACAATACCACAGAAGACTCTATTCAAATGACACTGCAAAGTGGCATGTGTGAATAGGTGAAGAGAATCTGGTTTCTGGTGCGGATTTAAACCTGGAGCCAACTGCTTGTGGGACGGACACCCTAACCACAACAACATGCTTTCACTTCTCTCAATTAGATACCTTTCTATTAAACCAACAGATTAATGTCGATACCACCATTTGTCAACTCCCGTCATAGAGAAAAAATATTTGTGTCTCACAAATTTTTAAGTAATGGTACACATAGTTCCATCGGGCAAACTATTTACAGCTCATGCCAAACTTTAGCTCTTCCTGGTGTACATTTTGATGGTCAAATAATCATGTTTTGTTTCCAACTAACTTACCTTTAATGGCCAAGTATGATATGAAAGATTGTGGAAATATGTAATACAAAAATGCAGCTTCAATTTGGGGCAATATTTTAAATGTCTGTATACTATTTGAGTGAGAATACAGCAAATTAAATTATATCTCCAAATCTATAGTTGACAAGGATGGATGACTATGGATTGGAAAGTTGTCAAACAACTGAGTTTCATTGAAAACAAACTTCTCTTTGAATATTTATTGAAACAAAGTTAGACGGACAGAATAGAATTATTTTTTTTGGGGCTATTTTTGTTCTGGATTATCAATAAACAATACATGCTGCTATTTCAGAACCAATCGTTCTTCAATCACCATTTTCCCTTTTCCAAATGATTGTAAGTTTATTTTCCAAGAGAATATACATTTGACAAAGCTGATTTGGTTGTTTACTTTAACAGCCAATTAAAAATAAAAAATAATTGTATTGTTGGCCAGAAAGCCAATAGCCAACTGGCCTCGATTCAATAGGTATTTAAGTGTGCAAGAAATTTCCAGGCCTGAAAGTATAGTTACAAAGGAGTGCCTGAGAAAGAAATAATGGTAAATGATTTCAGTGTATGTTGAGTGTGAATAATTGAATACAAAAGTCTGAGATAGAAAAACACCACAGAATGAGAGGGAACAAACACCAAAATGTATGTTAAATAATAAAGAGGTTATTCAAAGAGAATTTAGTTTATACCCTTTGTAGACAGCAAATAACAGTACCAGATCTATGGTAACATTAATGTATTCATTTAGAGAAGCACAATCAACATCTTGGTACAGAGAGGGGGGGAGTACGATGTTATGTTGTCAAGGGGAGGGGTCTAAGTGGAGGAAAGTCCCCTCTCCCTTTGAGAAATTTTGGTATCATGGAAGGTGCCTAGATGCAAAATGGTGCTATATTTTGCAACTTTTGAAACAATGTTGAAGAACACAGTCAGGGTTATGTCAAAATCTATGTTCCTTACACCAATGTCAATGTCCCTAGATGATGTTTTTGAAATAGCCCTTCATAGTGCAACTGAACATCATATGGAAATGGTCATGTCTGATGAGATGTGGGATCAGGGGACTTCAACCCCTGTGCCCAGGGTCACTTACCGGGTGGGGAAGGGGGGGGTGTAAATAGTGTTAGCGGGTTTTCATAATATACTTGATTAATAATGAAGAGTGCACAAAGGGGACCCAGATGACATAGTTGTCCCCAGGGCCTGACCTGACTCTTAACTCCTCAGGCCTAACGGTAGGGACGATGGGTTCTGTTTGCTTCCTTTCTTTCTGATATAATCAGTGTTTAGAATTAATAATAAATCTACCTATGATCTGAGAGGAAGGAAGTTAGTAATGACGATTGCTGACGATGAAATACAAATACTACAATACCTTTCCTCTCGGCTGTAAACAGTGAAGCAAAGAAGAAGGAGGAGGGAAAATTACAAAGAGCCAATGAGATTGCTTATATTTGTTCCTAGGTGTATCATTCTTCAAAAGTTTCAAGAGAGGCGATGATAAAAGCTCGAACGAAAACGAAACAGAAAATTGTCAGCATTGCAAACTTTCTGGCATGCACGAATAAAATTGATATGAAAACAAACTTGCACCTAATATGGATGATCATTTATTTATGTATATCAGCGACTATTAACAACAAAGAACAAAATTGCAATTATTCAGAAACAACAACAAACATATTTTTCCAAAGACAGCTGACTATATCACCATTGGCAAATATTGCTAAAATTCTGCAAATTTCAGGATACTACATATCTAGTATTCTAGTGCTTCATACTTTGTGCAACACTTCTACAAACTGTCCATTAACGGCAACTGCAGTGCTGTTACTAAAAGACTAAAAAGATTCAATTTGGCTGCCTTTGCAGAAGATCCTGCTAGAAGTCTCTTACTTTCCACATTTAATGACATAAGCTGTTTTTTTTTTTTAAAGAGTGAACAACTTTTTTAACACCTTACTTATTGCTTATTAAAGAAAAAAACACATCTGTATGTTTCTTTGGGTTAATAACATTATTTTGAATTGCACGAATGGAACTAAAATGAAAGTAAAATTCAGGAAATTCTTTCCAAAGTAAAACGATCAATCTGGTATTTAATTTCCTTTCATAATGCTTTAAATAAGGAACACAATGGTACCCTTGTTTATACTAATACCCTGGATAGTTGCAGACTTTACTAACCAGACATTGATACCAACGAAAGGACAAGATTACAGCTATTTTTAGAGAAATGTACAGCGATATCACTTTTAGCATGCATAAACCTTCCTCTCCTCTTGACATGCATTAAAATTTGTGTACAAAGGGTACAAAAGGAATCCTAAAGTGACTGAAAATGTGAAATGGCCCTTCTCAGTTTCCTAAACAAGTGCAGCCATAACACAATTGAGGTTTAACTGGCAACCAAACTGTACAAGTTGATGCTCTGAAACATAGCGCAGTACACATGTGGCAAGAAACAGTATGCAAAGTTAGCAAGCATGTTAGGTCAAGATTTACCACCATACATGCAAAACAAAATGAACAGCATCTAATGACCATGAACTTAAAAAATGGAAATCAAAACAAGTTCAACTAAAACTGAGTACTGTACCTCCTTTTTCCTGAAAGAATCGACTTCTTTGTTGTATTCGTTTAATTTCTCCTCAAACAGCTGTACCTTCTTCCGGACTTCATCCTCCGCCTGTTCTCTCTTGGTCATCAGACGGCTACGACTCAGCTCGAAGACGCTCTGAATTCTATCCGGCCAGTGAAAGACAGTGCTGTTCAGTTTGATATCTTCATCTGACGAAAGCGACGTAGTTAAAAAGGACTTGTTAGATTTGGAACATAAGTGAAGTACTTACTTACATCTGCTGTACCTCTCATCAATTTCTTATTTCATTTATTAGACTGAGCACTTACTGAGTAGGAAAGAATAGTCCAATAGAAACATCAATCGACTTGCTGCTTCCTCTATCTCATCCTTTAGTTTGTAGACTGTCACTTCTGAGGATTCTCTCAGGAACTCCGACAGAGCTACCACTTCTGATGTCGTGGTCGGTGTCTCTCCCAATTTGTCGGCAATGTCGTCGTATCGTCTACAAATCCTAGAAAAATGGTGAAAGAAACTTGAAAACTTTAAACTCTCTTAAACCCTCCTGCTTTAAAATCTAGGAATATCCTTATCCATTTAAGGATGTAAAAGTTTTAAAATCAGACAAATTGGACAATTTTTTCCAATGCTAATTCCAGTCTGTACTGTACTTTCATGTCCTCCTTCAAAGCACTCGTACTGACAGTAAAAACAGTTCCTGACATTTATCTGATACAGAAAGCAGAACATTCTGCAGAAACAGGTCATGCATACTGCTTGTACTGTCAATATGAGTGCTTTGAAGCAGGACATGAAAATACAGTGCAGAAAAGGAAATTGACCCAAAACCTGCTGTTAAAATCGAGGATTGTTTATTCATTATGGGATGTACATGGAGAAGCCCGGGTGAATGTTCATCTATGAATCAAACCACTCTCAAAGCAACCATTGGCCTTTGCTCACCCACTTAAAACAAAGTTTACCAAGGCTTTTGAGTATGAGTATTACTGAACATATGATAGCAATTATTCAAACAATACTGCTGGGTTATTTTGTCTTCCACCAAAAGAACCCTATTTAGCAAGAATTTAAAATTTCCATCCCATTATGGAAAATATGTATATATGTGTTTTTACAGATTTTTTTTTTTTCACATTAGAAGTTCTTCACATCCAACAAAAATCAGAAGTTATTCAAATTTCTCGTTAGTTAAAGAAATCAAGCTTACACAGTCAAGATAATCGACTGAACTGTAATAAGACTAAAAAATATGTTGCAAAATAATAAAAAGGCTTAATGTTGGATTAACAAAATCTTACCCTTTGTTAAGAGTTCTATTTTCATCCACTTCAAAGTTGATGAGTTTCTCCTTCAGCCTCTGAGCTCTGGCAGAGAGATCTGTGTTGAGGAGACGACAGTCGAGACAGAACATGCTGAGAGGGACGGTGATTCTCATGGAGGAGATCTCGTCTTTGAGAGTTTGGTAGCTGCTGATCTTGGTTCTGAATCCCTCTAGAGAGTGACGCTCCTTCAGGAAACTTGCCACGTCCGTCTCTGCCTTGTTATTCAATAGGTCGCTGTATTGCTTGTAGGTATTCAGGTATCTTCAAAATAGAATTTGACATAAAAATTTTTTTAAAAAAGTGAGGTATTTTACCTGCATGAAATCATGTCGGATAAAAAATAGTAATAAATATTTATGTTGTAAAAGTGTTGGCAATATAAACGGGGATAGCGACCAAAAGCATTGAGTGTGTATTAAGCACTCACTTTGTGGGTCCAACCGTGTTGAATTTAAATATTTCCATCGCTTGATCGATGAATTCTGTCACCAACGGCTCATCCAGCTTCACTGCTCGGAGGAGTAATTTCTGATGAGCCATCTGTGGGAAGATGGAGCATTCCACCTGACATAAAAAAAAAAATTAAAAAAAAGAATAAAGACCCTAATTAAGTCTGATAAACATAGCCATAATATCAACAGCTCGTAGATCAGATACATGAGAATAACAACTTGAGTGGAAGAACATGTCCAATGCTTTCCTGTCAATGCTCTTCATTAAAGGCATCATTACTTCTTCACATCATATACATGTAGCACCAATTTGATACAAACTTCCTTGCACTCTTTTGTCTACTGATGGGTGACCTTGAATTCACTGGAGTGTGAGAAGAGTAAGATTCCCCTTACTCGTAACTATGCTATCCAAATAACCTCCATGCTACATGTTTATCTAACTCTTTATTCAGTGCTGCTCATCTCTACCAGTAGTTACTCTATAACTCCTTAAAAATATCATGTAAACAGTATAAAATACTAGATACATATTTTGGAAAAATGAGGACTTTCCACCCAATGAGACTATAAAAGGCCTCTCTCGTACAACCCCCTACCGCTTCTGCGGACAACACAAAACTTTCTGGTAATGGCAATGAATACAATGGTACTACAAAAACAAATAACTGCTATGGTGTGTTTGATATCTCTCGATAGAGACTTTTCAAACAGCTGTGTCTTTTATCAGTTTCCATCATTTCCTTTGACCTTGGGTGCCACTCTTAGACGTGGACCATTATTTAATTTTCTCCACATTATCTCCTCACTAGCAGAAGTGACAAACAACAGCTTTACACTGTATCACACTTTTCTCATGTAAGTACTGACCCGTTGTAACCCCTCGGCTGACGTGATGATCTGTGAGAAGCATCGTAGGATGATGTCCCTGCACTCTCTAAACGCAGGATCGAAAATGATCTTGGGCTCGTCCACCTTCAGTTTGATAATCATCACCTGCGGCATCACGTACTGCAGTTCGTTGTATTCGTCACCAAAGTCGTTCCCATCCTGCATATCGACGAGAAGAAAATTCATCACAATGTTGATATCATCTTCCATATCGATATGGGAGATTCGCAGATGGAAGAAGATGTGATATGAAATATGCCCCAAAAATATTCCACATGGCTGAGTGAAGACCTAATTTCAGTATCTTGTGCTTAAACTCTTAATGTGCCTGTGTAATGGTCATGAATCCTTACTAGAATGTAACGAGAGAACAGATGACCTGGGGGGGGGGGTGTTCGTCGGTCGGTCTGCCGTCTCCGTCGGGCAGAAAACCCCTGCTGTTTTCCTACTCATTTTGACCATTGGATTACACACTTAAGCCAATACCCGCTACACTAAAGATCACAAAATTACGATCAACTCCCTCTCGCGTAGAGAGCCCAAATATATATGCTCTCCCTACCGACGCTCTGCCGTGACTGTGGGTCAACTCCGTCTACTAGAAAATAACAAGAGAACAGATAACCTGGGGGAAGGGAGGGGTATGTGATGTGTTCACCTACAAATGTCTTTCACACATGCTTTTCTTTATCTACTGTTATCGATTTGTCATTGTATTATGACACACATGTGGATTGTACACCCAGGCCTTATGACATGTGTGATTGTGCAGGAACACACTTGATCTTCTGTGGCGAATAAAAGAAAATGAACAAAAAAAGATGTGAGACAGTTAATAACGCTAGACTCTTTCAGACTTTCTTTACACATCTTAAAGAGATGAAAACAACTTCTTTAATGAGCTGTTTAAACAAGTATTATGTTATATCCTGGTTATCTTTCAAGGTACTTTACCTTGTGGATCTGGAAAAATTCCAGAAAGTCCGCCAAGGAGTTGATAACCATACTCCGTAGCTGGATGGACATCACGGCAGCGACACTGGCGAAGAACTCTTGGGCCTTGGTGGTCGAGTCAGAGTCACTCTGGGGTACCAGGAAGGACCAAAGATCCTTGTAGGCCATGAATGTTTCAGCACAGGTTGGGATCCACCTGAAATTACAATTTCAGGGCATTTCAGTAAAGGGGAGGGGGGCAGGGGTAGTTCTAGTACCTTTTAAAGACACAGATGGGCAAGTTTTATTTTTATTTTGTAGACCATGAGGTTTCAAAACCTTACTGATGCTGCCTATGGAACCTTATGACATCAGAGATAATAAATTAATTAGAAAACAATGAATTTCATTCAATGACCGAAAGAAAAAAACATGAAATCTGAACACCTTGAGGGGGGAGGGGGGTTGCATATAGGTCCTACTTGTGACACAATAATCAGCATAACTAATGGATAATGTTTATTGCAATTGTTGTCATGAGAATGAGAACCTCCTTAAGTGTTGAGGCCTGCAGACTGGGTACAAAATTTCACTAAGGTCCTCAAAACCATCACACCAGCAAGTAATTGAAAACTTGTTTTATAAATCCCAATAAAAATTCCTTCATAGAATACACCTGAAAAGCCATTGACTAGCAAGACCATTATCCTATACGTAAAAAGTCTATATAACCAACTCTATTGGTCACTTACGATGATTGGAGTACTTTTCTTGCTTCCTCGCAGTGCGTCTTCACCATTCCTTCAAATTCTGCTGGTAGGAGCGGTAACTCTGCAGCAAGTAAGTCTTTCAGCCTCACAAATCGACAAGAAGAAAACCTGGAAGATCAAAAAAATATTCCGCATTGAGAACTTGCACAAAAGTAAGATCCCTAGAGACCTATAACGTGATTGTAAAAGAGACAAAAATGATCAACACAGAAGCTAACATGATCCAAGGAGACTAAACTGATCCACAGAGAGCTAACATGATCCAAGGACACTAAACTGATTCACAGTGAGCTAACATGATCCCAAGGAGACTAAAATGATCCACAGAGAGCTAACATGATTTTAATCAGACTAAACTGATCCACGGAGAGCTAACATGATCCTAACCAAACTAAACTGATCCACAGAGAGCTAACATGATCTTAACCAAACTAAACTGATCCACAGAGAGCTAACATGATCCCAGGGAGACTAAACTGATTCACAGTGAGCTAACATGATCACTAAACTGATCCACAGAGAGCTAACATGATCCCAGGGAGACTAAACTGATTCACAGTGAGCTAACATGATCCCAAGGACACTAAACTAATATACAGAGAACTAACCAGATCTTAACCAGACTAAACTAATCCACAGAAGCTAACATGATCCAAGGAGACTAAACTGATCCACAGAAGCTAACATGATCCAAGGAGACTTAACTGATCAACAGTGCGCTAACATGATCCCAAGGAGACTAAACTGATCCACAGAGAGCTAACATGATCTTAAACCAGACTAAACTGATCCACAGAAGCTAACATGATCCAAGGAGACTAAACTGAT
>KN889642.1:0-10718 GCA_000934455.1 Apostichopus parvimensis | reverse complement strand
CCCCCCCACCCCGACACCATGGATAGCATTTTACTATGACATGTACCGGTGCAGAGTAACCTTGAAGAGCCAAGTGGGGATTGGGCACGTTGCAATTACACTCCCCAGGCTCCCTCTTCCCTCCTACGAATGAGTGAAATAAACAAACAATGACGATAAATAAAAAATTAGTGAGTGAGATGAGTAGCCTACAACACACACTAAAACCGCCGCACAAAGCGTCCGCTAAGAATATTTTCGCAATCTAAAGAACAGTCCATATGCTGTATAGCATGGGTTCTCAATAAGCGACCCGCTGGTTTCCATATAGCCGGAGAGAAACATCGTCCGTGACCTTGCACCCATGCATTAGTTAGCCTATATGCGGCCCCTGCTGGCGTTATAGGCTTGATCATTCTACAGGCCTATGGCGGGCCATCAGTCTCAATCGTGGGGAATCGACATATACCGATTTAAATCGATGGTAAGTAAAATAAATCGGTGTATGTCAATTTAAATCGACATGTTTAAATCGATGATATGTCAAATTAAATCGGTATATGTCATTTTAAATCGACATATACCAATTTAATTCGACTTATATACCAGTTTAAATCGACATATACCGATTTAAATCGACATATACCAATTTAAATCGATGATATGTCAAATAAAAAAATAAAATAGAGGGGGTGTTGGAGGGGTCTTTAAGGTTGAGGGTATGGATGGGGTACAGTTGAATGTGTAAACTATGCATTTTTTTAAAAAGGTTAACCCGTATACATATGTATGTGTATTTGATATACAAGCACCATCTTCCTCACCCGCTTCTAGTTTTCCCGTGTGCCGAAACCTTATTACGTCACTTACCGACACACACACACACACACATCCACCTATTCCTGTTATCCAACTGATATTTCAAACATGTCAACACTTGAAAAAACAAACAAACAAACAATAAAAAACAAACAAAGCAAGTTGTCAGTAGGCAGGTAGGTGTTATTATACGTACACCGCTATGCAGCTGTAAGCAGACAAATAAACAAATCAACGAAAGATAGAACGAGCGAGATACGAACGAACGAAGGAAAACATTCACACACATGCAAACACAAACACACAAACCCCAACTGAAGACATAAACAGGAAGTGCTTGATTTCCGTTTTAAAGTATCTCTCACTTCAAGTTGTACGGATAAAATTTCGAATGTTGCACTTTCTTTATACTCTATAGTCAATCATTTATCATCGGATTGGCTTCGAGACCAATTCTTGCAGTATGTGACTCTAAATACTTTCTTTTTTATCCCTGTGTACCCACTGGTATATGCTGTGGCGGAGCTAGGGGTATTGGTCAGAGGGGGCGAGAATGTTCTGTAAGGGCGCTTTCGACACTATCTAAGCGGAGCGCCACCACAGGTTGGCGCGGAGCGTACAGAATTTTTTCGAGTAAAGATACTCCCTAGATCGCCGGAAATGACCCTATCCGGGCCTTGCTAATTTGCAGATAAACGAAGAATAAATAGCCGTTAGAGCATTTTGTCAGAAAATTACAGCAAGAAAATGGGGGGGGGGGGGGGCATCCGCCCCGACTGAATGGACGCTCCGCCACTGGGTATATGCTTCTCATTTAGTGTAAAAGTGCACGGTGGACGTAAAAAACAATTAACGAAATGCATGGTTTTCTATACGTACTATTATACAACACGACAAAAGATATATACATGAACAATGAATGTTATATTTTGATTATTCATATTGGCTGTTAAAGTGGCCATAGAAAATACGGGCAAGAATTTAGCTTTTGGTCGGGAATTCATCGAGGGTTACCAAAACCATACCCGGAAGCAAGGATTGTCTAGTTTTAACCGTTTCCTTCAAACAGTTTCGAAAGTGATAAGCTATAGGGTCAACCCACAGTTTGCATGCGCTATGTATCGTCTATTCAATTTCATTTGACCGCTGTACGGTCCTAAGTTTATGAAGTCGAGACAGATGAACGAAACAACCATCAAGCTTTATACAGTGGTAGTTCCTTTTTTTTATTCCCGTAAAACCAAAAGTATTAAGAGAGTATATGCTACATGGAGCATGGAGGTATTATATATCCCCCCCCCCCCCCCCTGCCAAGCATCCAGGTAAGCAATTCTAATGGTATACAGAACGTGATATATAATATACTGCAGTAGTCTGAGATTTCTTTCGTATAGAGGGAGGGCTGGTAGATTGTTACGTAACCCTCATATATGGTGATACACTGGTGATAGGGTAGCCTATAGGATTGATGGAGATATGGTTGGGGGGGGGGTGGATGGAACGCTGTAGCGAAATTAGCTGAATCGATAATTATTCATTGTCAATTCTAAGAGTCTCGCTCTATGCCAACTCAGCGAACACAGTGATATGAGTTTGCTCGGCTCCGATTTTTCCAATAACTCGATGGGGGAGGGGGGGGGGGTGGGTTGTCACGTTTAAGAAGCTGGTTGCATCATGAAGCATACATGATGCACAATAATTTGTTTTCAATCCTTTAGCCTTTGCTTAATCGGAAATTAACTGCAATGGAGTGTCTTCCCTGGCATATGTAAACAAGAAGGGGGAAATAAAAGGAAGAAAGGAAGAAAGAAAGAAAGAAAGAAAGAAAAAGAAAGAAACTCCCCGACCCATCATACACACGCACAGGGTGGATGCCGTAATCGTCGTAAAGTAACTGTCTTCGAGTTATTGAGCTGAATATTGATGAATTCACTACTTTATAATAAGCAGTAGTAATTTTCCATGTTTCATGTGTGTGTCAGTGCGCGTGTGGGAGGGAGTGGGAATATTTATTACTATCAATCAGAGTCATATATAGAGAGACGGCTCTGCATTTTACAATAGGCCAAGGAGAGCCGAATTATTTTCGTCATTTTATTTTCATCATTTTATCATTTCCATCATTTCCGGGATGATTCTTGACCGTGTGAATCTGGCCACTGCTTTCTGTGCACTTGCCTTAGTTTGGGTAAATCCCGTAACCATGGACACGCCCACCCCACCTCCACCCAATCACACGGCCATGCACAACCGAGTTTCAATTAATCTACCAAAACCAAATCAAAGTTAGCCAATTATAAATATTTAGTTATTAATTTATCATATTATATTAAAATTACTTATATTAAAATATGTTCTTTTGCGTTTGATCAACAGTAGCTATCCAAAAAGTATCTGGGCCTAAATGCTTAGAGATAAATAAATTTGTGAGTAATTGCCTACTTGATAGGTTTGACAAAAACTATCCACGATGTTTAATGTGCACCATGGTTGTGATCTACTTCAAATAGACAACATGCACCTTCTACTAACTGTAGAAAATTGTTTTCTCTATTACATTACTTTTCCATCACCATTTCATCACACAATTTTCGTTCATCCAGTTGTCGACCCTTGAATCGGTTTTACGAAAATGTTTTGAGCAAGCTTAAAAGCAATGACGTCATTTTAGGCGATATCACGAAAATATCAGGGCTTCCGTCATCGTTGTCTACCTATCTATTTACATTACTGTACAACTGGGTACTACTCGAACGAGGAATATAGCAAATAGGGTACAACCCAACATGGCGAAACGCTGTTATATTTGGACGTTGTGGGTTATTCGATGAAACTTTGATTCTGTCTGAACAATCGTATTACTTGATACCCCAAAGCAGAGGTAACTTTTAGTGCATGTAAGATCAAAGATGAAACTTCATAGCCTAAGTTAGAGAGTAGCCTTGCGCAAAACACAATCATATTATTTGTCAGTATTGTGTAGTGACGACTACCCTGACTGTGTTAGCCTACGGTATGTAGACAAATGACTGTCCTAAGCTGAGGATTGTTTGTGCGTGTGAGAGGCCAAGTTAATTGTAAAGGCTAGGCTACGTTAAACAAGATATATGATGTATGAACTATCTCTATCAACCAATTCCTACATATGAAATGCTGCACAATGACGCATTTCAAATTTGCACTTAATGTCTGTCAATCTACAAGTACAAGTTACAGTATAGGCCTAGGCTTGTCACAGTAATTCAAGTTACATTGTACTAGGCCTACTTACTTGTATTTGTAAGTTGTAGTTAGGCTCCACTGCGCCTGTACTATCGGTGTTACTAGGACTATGGCTTTTGTGTTTCAAGTACTGAAAACCTCAATTGAGAACAAATAGCCACTACTCAATGCCATTGGGAGGTTATGGTTGACTGCAAATTCACTGTAGGTAATGTTCTGCCCCAATTTGTAAGTTTTATATCCTGCCATTATAAAAAGAATTAGCCTACTTAGGCAACACTCCTGATGGTATGGGTGCCAGTTTCACTGAGCTGTAACTGAACTATTTCATCCATAAGACTTTAATGGGACTGTTGATAGCATCTCTTTTCATTTTCCTGCCCCAAACAAGGTTGTAATTACCAGAAACTGAGAAATTTCTATTCAGAGTATAGCCTAATTGGCTGTGATGGTGGAAGGAAATTAGGCTGCATAAAATTACATTCTACTTCCCCCAGCAGACGAAGTCACATTGATGCTATCCCCAATAACAGTTTTGTGCAGAAAGTAATCTTATTGTACTTTATTTTCGTTATTTTTTATTCCTGGAGGTTGAAAAGCATTATGTCAATGTGATAAAAGTGAATAGTATAGTTTTGTCTGAATGTTTTGTGCACTTGAGCGGTTAGCAGCTTTCACACTTTTCATCTTCTAAAAATCTAACATTAAATGCAGGCCAAGTTTCCTCTGGATGGATTGTGATCTCAACATCAGGAAAGTGTTATCAGTGTTATATTTCTTGTATTCCAGAACTGCTATGAGTTTGGCTGAAAAAGCAATCACAACTACAGTACTCATACCTAGCACTTGTATTGCTACTGTAGACCTCGAAGGGTTCGTCTTTGCCACAAGTATAGACTTCATACTAACATTACTACTTGTAGTGCCAGTGCCAGCAGTGCAGCTATTTTCAAATTGAGTGTGTGATGTTCATGAAGATATTTGAGGATGTTTGTGCAACAGATATTACAGCATTTCCAGAATTGGCCAAAAATTGTTACAAAAATCATTACTTTTAGTACCACTGTTGGTGAGACAATTTTCATGAACCTCTCTATATATGGTGATTTGGCAGTGGTAATTTAAAAAATTGATAAATGCATGTAAGTTGCAGAGTTGGCTTAGTATCACATTAATAGGCTTTGGTGACTCCTAGAATGTTGGAGTCAAGTACTCGCCACCCTGGGAAGTGGTGACATCTTGCCAATCTTGGTGAAGTCAAGAGTCTCAAGTCTTTTGTCATTCAACACAAATTCATAGAAAAGGTTTAAAGTAGCAAACATACATGTACGTATGTTGGCGGTTCACATCCCAGTATTACCAACTAAGGCAAAGTACATTACTTAGTCCTAGTGTAGGCATGCTTTGCTTACCCCACTGAATAGGATAGTGACAAAAGTTTGCAATTTAATACATCGTGAGTAATGACACTTTTTAATTTATGAACATGGCTACTTGTAGACCTTATGATCTATAATGCTTACTTGAATGTTGGAATACAACAGAACAAACCAGCCCACACAGTTATTGGACAAAGAATATGTTTAACCAGTATCATTTGCAAGACATTTTGTTGTAACCTGCCATGTAGGAAAAATACAAATATGCTTTCACTAGAGAAAGCCCATGAGCATGTGATTATGTATTATTACAGCAGTACATTCAGAAAAATGAATGCACAATCATGTAACTTTTTAACAAGTATGACAAGTGGATATTTCAAGTTTTGGCTATTAGAAGCAGTGACACAAGCCTTCTACAGCTGATATGAGAAGATTAAATTCTCATTTCATGCTTAGTTGCTGTTTAAATAAAAAGCACTTTCAAATACAGCGCAACTTCCAAGGTGGCAAGGCTTCATTGTGACATAAATACAGTTACTCTCAAGGTGGAATCAAGTTAATTTATTACAAACTTTCGTACCTCAAAATCTATAGTTGAAGCAGAATTTACCCAAACCATCTTCATAAACTTATACATTTGATAAAAGATGCTTCCATGCATGATGAACAACTAAACCAATAATAATTAATAGACCTCTCTTTTGCAGATACAATGTTTCAAATATTTCATCATTAATCAGACTTATTTTATTCATTTATTTGTAAATTTTCATTGACCGGGCCCCTGGATGGTATTAACTATTGTTGCCGCTTAACTGATGAAGTTTCTAACATTATCTTTTATGCTGACATTGATGGCAATAATAGTCAGGAACACAGGTACCTGGGACACCGACCGAAAAAATATTACAACCTGGTCCAAGCTGTTAATACCCGGTCCAGAAATTCGTAAAAATCACTAACATTGTTCTGCATTTTCAATTACATGTTTATTCAAAAGTAATGAAAGTGGGGAAAAACTTATGAGTATTCTTCTGTAATTTCATCATTTGATGATATTCCCTTCTATCTTGATGTTTTTAAGTGTAAACGTTGTCACTGTTTCTGCCCGAGAGAGTTTTGATCAACTACTGTTCATTCGTTTTTTCTTTTACATACATGTGCAGACTGTACTGTATAGTCTTAACAATCGCTCCACATTTCTTACTTGCACAATTTCAATGCAACAAACCTTGACCTTTGTACTCTTGAGCAGCTCATAAGCTGACCACCTCATGTCGAATTTAGTGGAACGGTCCCACAAAAGTTGTCCATACTTGAAAGAATCAAGCAACATGTGATTGGTCCATAGCTACTGTACATATCAGACATCACCATGTAAGAATAAGGGTTTCCAAGGCAACTAATCTATTAAATAGCCGGGACCTACTGGAGCGCTAGCCTTGGTGCACAGTAATGAAAGAACAGGTTGGATAGTATGACATTGTGGTGCTGTGTAAGTGCTAGAACTTCCTTGTGAGAAATGTTTGGTTTGCATTTATATTCAGTAACTTTTCTCCCATTGCTTAATTTAGCAATTTTATGCAAGTATACCCTAGCAAATGCTTTAAGGAGTTCTTCAATCATGCAAGCCACGTTTTTAGGAATACTTCGTTCATTGATGCATTGCACTGTTAGGCTTGAAGGGCTGTAGAGTTGCAGACTTGCAAGTTATCTTTTCATACATCATTAAAATCATTATAGGGGGAAAAAACATCGCATAAGGTTGATTTTAAAAAGTAATTTTAGGATATAGGTAGTAAATTTATAAATAAGCAGCAACAAACAACAGTTGTTTACAGTCGTACCACACACATGACTGAAGGCCTGCTAGGGTATTTCACTGGCCAATTTGGATTTTAGGTGGAATGCATAATGAACAGGTACCTTGGGGGGGGGGGGCGACCAAAATTAGCAAAAAGGGACCAGGGAGCAAATTTTTGGACCATTCTCATCACCAATAATAGTATCGCATTCTTTCACTATTCCACGCGCCTAGTGACAATTCCCTGTTATAACCCTGATATCTCGCAAATACAGTAGGTCAAGAGCTTTCTAAACTATTTTCTAGGACAACATAAAGATACTGTAGAACCTAGAAATAATTTGTAAGCTCTTTAAATTGCTGGACCATTTTTCTAGGTTTCTTCACCAAATGAAAGTAGTGACTGACTACAGATCACCTATCGAAAATTTTGTCTATCAGTTTTAAGTTGCATGTAATCACTCAGAAAGAGCAGATTTGAGATTTGAAATTTTATCCCATTTGGGGCCATTATTGAATAATATGGTTCTCAACTTACCAAGCTAATCAACTGAAATGTATATTACTGAGTTTTACACCATTTTTTGTTGGATCCTTCGAATTCAGTGAGAAAGGCTGCTTTATCAGTCAGCTGAATATATTTGTTGTATTACTGTATATATATATCGAAATCAACCTTTTGGACTTAATAAATTTGATTTGAAGTAATCCAGAGCTATAGCCTGTGTTCATTCAAGGGGTGACTAGTTATTTGTTTGTTGTCACCACTCATTGATAATATTACAGTAAATCATTATCTTATATAATCTGAATAATTTTGTTAACTGCATGAAGGTTTAAGGTCAAAGTTCAACAAATAGTACCCTCCGCATTGTAGGGCATTGCTGTGGTATGTACGAGGATTAAGAACGTTGCTTGATCAGACTTGACAGCTTTCCACGTTAAGAGGCCTATCAGAGGTTTTCAAAAGAAAAATATTCATTAAAACTAAATCTCTTTCTGGCTTGGCACACTTTTGTCCCTAAACCTTTTGCACCTCTTAGAATGTGGATGTGTGATCACTGTGGAAGGTATAAGGAAGAACAGTGGACTCTCGGCATTTGACTATTTTAATACTGTCTTTAATTAGCTGATTGCATTCTACAACTGTTGTTAGTCCACTCTCACCGGGTGAACTCAGGTTCCTACTGTAGATGTATGTGTTAATTCTCATTGTCCAAACACTGTTTAATCAGATAGTATTTTGCCTCCACAGTTAAGAATTAGAAAATTCCATGAGCATTGTATGCAAAAGTTTGCCTGTTGTATTTGCTGTTTAAATATACAAATATAATGGGAATTACCATGTTTGACTTCTTGGAGGGGCCCTTTAAGGACATGGAAGATGGCATGTATTAGGAAAGAAAACAAAAAAACCCAAAACAATAGGGAACGAAACTGTTGATGTTTTGGAATAAAAGTTTTCTTTGAGGATTGATTTTGCGTTTCTGTATTTTTGCCGTTTACTTGTCATCTTCTTTTGCATGAATGCAACAAAATCACTGTGTCTTTTGATGATGATGAAGTTATCCACAGGTATTGTGCTCTCTGAACAAAGGCACATTCTCTAATTTGACGTATCGGTGCATCTATTTGTACATGTATGCCGGCATACTATATAGTTAGTCGTACCAGCTCTTGTGTCATTTTGTAACTTGGAAGATCTATAGTGCAAGACAATATACTCACACAGACACAGTTCCTGCTTAGAGACTTGTTCTTGTACTCGTACTTACTCATACTCTAGAAAGTCTACAGTTGTACCGGTAGTACTGTACTGTAAGCCTGTGTCCTATACTACCTGTATGCTATGTTTGACATTTTAGACTGTTTGCTAGCTAGGGTCAGGGAGTTTCCATATATATCAACTCCCTGCTAGGATACCATGGGGCTCTTTCTGTGAAGAACAATATTACAATCTATAAAAAATATGTGGTGGCTCGTTCATTTAGGATTAAAATGACAAGTTACTCGAAGTGAACGTTCAATATTTGTATATATTTGACATTTGGCACTTTGTTTCAATATTAATGTCACTTGATTTGTTCTTGATCACATTTGTACATACTTAGTTAAACATGTTCCGTTCTGTTTCATTGCTTTCTTAGCTTCTTGTGTGTGTAATGTGTATGTCCCAACCACAGAGGTCACCGCATAAATCAGCTGGCATTGTTCATGGTCATTTGTGGCTAGGGTTTTGCTTTAAGGTAATTCTGGCATGAAAACAGTAGTATAATATCTGTCCTGTATTATACCCAGGGATGTTATTCTTGCAGTATGTAAGTATCACACACAGACACACACACCATGCTTTTGTAAGCTTGTACATCAAAACAAGATCTTGTCAGGATATGTTTAATGTGAACTTTTCTCTGCAGCTGTTTCCAGCCTCAAAATCTGGGTGATAAGAAAATTACTTTAAACCTTACACTAACACTTACCTTGGCTTTTCTATCCAGGAAGTAGTTGGTACTGGTAGCTGTTTTCGAGGAAATAAACTGGGCACTGTATCTGTTAAGTCAGCCGAGCACTACTATCTGAAATGTAAGCTTACAACATCGGGGTCATAACAGCCAGAGTTGTCCAATATTCTCTAATATTTCCTCATGTGCAGTGGGTACAGTGTGTGCTCTATTTATTCACACTCTGAACTGAATGTGGGGCTTCTTACATTTTATCATTTCTGTATACTGTATGCAGCATATTTGCTAAGATTCCCATCATTCTCAACTGTCCAGCTATTGATGGAGTAAGCGGTGCAAAGAAATGGGTAGTGATTTAGAGGGATAGTGTAGTATAATAATACTATGGTACACTAAATTTCACAAACAGTTTTAATGTGTGTTATGCATTGAAATTATGGTTTCAAATGTGGTAATGTGACTATTAATGTCACTACAAACTGACATAGGAAATGTGCAATAGACGAGATGCTAGGTAATAGTGGTTTGATACTGGTAGTACTACAGTATATTCATGTATTCTGACATCAGTTCTATTATGACTACAGCTGTGTAACCAGACCAGTATATAAACAATGTACAGTAGTAATGTATGCATACCAACATACTGTATAACACATATAATGGTGGTTATGTAACAAGTTATAACCTTGTGTTCCCCTTTAGTCTACTTGTCTTGTTGTATTGAGCTGTACAGAATGCAAGCTTGTGTTGGTGTATTGAGCCTTGTAAAATGTCAGCCTGTGTTGGTGTATTGAGCCTTGTAAAATGTCAGCCTGTGTTTGTGTGTTGAGCCACACAGAATATCAGCCTATATTGTTGTAGTGAGCTGTACAGAATGTGGCCTGTGTTTTGTATTGACCCATACAGAATGTCAGCCAGTGTTGTTGTATTGACCCATACAGAATGTCAGCTTGTGTTGTTGTATTGACCCATACAGAATGTCAACCAGTGTTGTTGTATTGACCCATACAGAATGTTAGCCTGTGTTGGTGTATTGATTCCATATAT
>KN889639.1:0-15547 GCA_000934455.1 Apostichopus parvimensis | reverse complement strand
GGGTTGGTGGGTGAACTGTTAATAATTATGAGTTATAAAAACTATACCTCGTTATACCGCAAATCTAAATTTGGGGTAATTTATGACCGGGAGGGTTGATATGGTTTGTAATAGGGGATCGTTACCGATTTTTTTTCCTGTCGAGGGTTAGGTTGTGGCCAAAAACCCCGATGAGTGTATCTCTATCAATACTGGTTGTGGTCAAGAACCCCTTTGAGTTTATTTCTATTAATACTGGTTGTGGCCAAGAACCCCGATGAATGTGTCTCTATCAATACTGGTTGTGGCCAAGAATCCGTTGAGTGTATCTCTGTCAATACTGGTTGTGGCCCAAAACCCCGATGAATGTATATCTATCAATATTGATTGAGGAATGTGCGAATCATGTGGGATATTTGTCATACCACCATTGCATTATACCGTAGTGCTTTAAATAAAACATTTATAACAGTCTGCTGCCCAATAACCATTACCAATATGCTTTAAGTCTGTTAAGATTTAATATTTGTCACTTATGATTCCATGACCGCCTAAAATGGATATAAACATTAAAGTAATTTGCTATATTCTTTATAACTATACTGTAAATATGCTCTCTTTCTGTCATTAAATATATAAACGTGCTAATGATTGTTATATTCACCGCTCCAGAACTGATTATACCAAACTGATCTATGAGACAAATAACTGCATCAAATATCTGACATTTTTTCTTCCCTATTCCAGCTGTTTTAATTAACATGGTACTTATCGATGTAATAGGGAGGAGGGCGATCCTATTCTTAGCTGGGATGACGTTTTCTTTATGCTTTTCATTGTTGCTGTTTTGTTTCAGTTCACAGTAAGTTTTTATTGCCCATGCAGCAAATCGTTTAAGTTATTGGATTTTTATTTACCCGTTTCAGTCATTTTTTCTTCCTTGTATGTGATCCGAATCATGGAGTCTTGATTAGTAATTAATATTATAAGAGAAACAAGGATTGGAAATGATATTTAATAAATTAATAATCGTTGGACATTTGATATAGGCCTATTTAGCATGTTCATTGAGAGGTGAAGGTGTGATCTATGAAGGCATTTGTTGCCGGTGAGGGCCGTCACGGTGCTAAAGTAGTTCGTCAATATTCACGCACAGGAATTAACGAGCCTGAAATATTAACATTATTTGTACAAAAACTACAAAAAATGTCTAGAAATATAACCACGATATATGTTATCAGTTCAAAGATCTGCTTTATTGGCTCCAATTGTAGCCCGCTATAGCTAGAAAAGTTTTGTGATTACGTAGTCGACCTGCCACGGTCATATATTGACCACAGGTTCCACAATTAGCCTGCATATAGCTTCTTTACACCTTTAGGCTCTTTGTGTAAATACTGTGTGGAAATATGTTCATGTCTTCAGCGTTCACATGACAAAGACCCTCATACAAGAACAAAATATGTGGCAGGCGTTGCAGACTACAATTGGTAAAAATACGTCATGTTACGACCAAGGCATGTCGTTTACGTAATCTGAAGAAACTTTTCCATGATAGCGGGGTATAGTTGGGGTCTATACAGCAAATCAAATCAAATCTAAAACATTTCAAACTGAAATTTATCTTCATCATCCTAATTCACTGACATGAATCAAGACCATGGAAACAAGCAATGACCCAGTGATTGAATGATAATAAAGATATTTGTATATATTGTTTTATCTTCTACTATCTGAATGGGACAACAGCATGACGACTCCAATTAGATAGTTCATGAAATAGGCCTATATGATATGTCCACACTGTTTTAACACTTGCAGCATATGACACTTTAAGGTGTGTGTTGAAAGATACTATTTGCATCATATCAGCAGTCTTGTAACTGTTCAATGTTATAATGATATATACGTTGAACATGTTTGGAAACATCAAGCGATGCCACCAAGTTGAGCATGTGACTTTGTTATTCATTTAGTTGAAATCAAGTCTATAACAGACCAAGGTATCGAAATAGCAAATCAATGTAACCAATGGACCGAAATAAAAACTGCGTGTTACTTGAATTATTGTCATATTTATTGTCATATTTGCCGGTATGCCTTAGAGTTAGTTTGTTTGCATGTTCCTTTTTTGTGACAAACATGGTGGTATAAATTTGTTTTTGTTGTTGATACATAAATTGCCATGTACAATCATTTCCACACTCTATTGTATTGAGAGCGCTGTAGCGAATTAGCGAGTATAACATATAGTACCTTTATTGTAATTTAATTTATTCATGTGGTCTTTTCTCGTTTAGATCAATCACGACGTCAATTCTCTTCGTCAGCAAATGTTTCTCTCAAGTCAGTTTCCTGGCTCTATTCACCTACACACCGGAAGTAAGAGCTACGCACTTGTAATGATATACAATGTCAAAGGTCATACATCTCCACAGCGGGACGTTGTAACTTATAATAGTTTACTGTGATCTTCCCATAATACACACGGTTTTATCTCTTTCAATGACGTCAGACTTTATAGTTAGAGAAATACCGTACGTCATTTTGTTTATTTCGTATCTCTCATGCTTTTTTTTACAAGGAGACGTAGTCAAGCTATGTGTTATTCTCATCGTTCGAATTCAGCATGCGCATTTCAGTGCCCGAATAGGTTTATTGCTACAAACGTATCTAAAACTGCTATTACGTGTCGTTTTATAATATTATTAAGTTATTTATCTGAGCGATCTCTCTCCAGTAACATCAGAATAAACGAGTTCTCGACAGATTGCTGTATGCGATTCTCACTTTCTTCACCGTATACGCACTTCTACACATCATTAACCGACATTTAATGGAAACTTAAAAAATTAAATCATGAATTTGTTTTATATTTTCTCCCACTTTGCTAGATCTACGCAACACCAGTGAGGGGACTTGCCGTAGGTATAGGTACCGCCTTTTCTAAACTAGGAACTATTGTGGCCCCAGTGTTTGCTCAGGTAAGAGACTATGACGTATACAAATATGTATAGCACGTCACTAACAGGTTCAATCTGTTAAGTCCAAATAGGCTATGAGTGTTTTAAGGTAGTTCATTGTTGCCAGATAAATCCTGCACTTCTCCAGGAAATGAATCGCAGTAGATGGTCTGTTACTTTTACTATATGATACACAACAATTACTGATGAGTGGTCCCTCGTGTTACCAATATACTGTGAAGTTTGAACTGAAGGTTTCATTCAAATATCTATTCTTGATAAGAAGAACTTCCTCTGTCAGTGAATAAATTGTCCGTGGCTAAATATCAGTGGATAAAATGCTGCCTATGTCAGTGAATCAACGCTGCAGAAACACAAGAACATTTTCAGAACGACTAATATGTTCATAAAGATATTACCAAAGTTGGTTTGTCAGATGTATAAGTACATTTTTCGCGTAGGCCACTTGCCGCGTATACTGTACTGTTGCCAGATATAAACTGAATAAAAAAGTGATATTTTTCCAGCGAAATATGCTACCCAGTACACGTTTTCATCATGTATAAACTAGTTACAGCTATTTTCACCGACGATTTTGTTCCCCGGAATGCCCCTTTAAACATCTGGTTGCGTTTACACAATGCACGTTTCTGAGACGCAGGCTGAAATACATATTTTGGCATAAGCCAGTTATCAGTTGTTTTGTAGCATTGTCGCACAAGAATTTTTTTTCATATTTGGGATGTTAAACATTGAGAGGCAAGTCCTAGTGCATATGTGTTGCCCTACTTTTGTATCAGTTTAAATGTTGTACTTACATTTCAAAACGATGAAATAAGCTAATAACTATATAACATTCTTAACAACAGATATTGGCGTCATATACAGTTAAAGGAGCAGTCATCGCTTTTGTAGTGATTGGGGTACTTGGTACAGTAGCTTCATGTCTACTACCGATAGAAACTAAAGGACAACAAATTCAGGTAAGGAAGCTAATTTTAATTCTACCGTTACATAAAACTGTCAATGATAAATTATAGATGGCCGTGACAGTAACCATCAATGGCCTCCAGAGCCAGTTTTATCCTTCATTTTCCCCCAAATCCCCTACCCGACACGGGGATGAATATCCCACCCGAACCCCCTCTCATCGGGCCCTGGTAACCAGCAGTGACGCATGCTTGTATGAGGGTTGGTTACCATCGATAATTGTCAGTCTTGTAACTCATTATCCGTTAAGATGATCGTTTATAGAACCATAATTTTTCGGTTACTTACAGACCACATCTCACAGAAACTCAAACAGACGTAGCCTTTAAAATCATCAAGGAGAGCAGATCTACAGAGTAAAGTTATAGGTGAACAACAACTATACTCACTGGGAAAATACATCCAAAGAAAATGTGTCGACTTATGGACTGGCTTGCTCATGGCAAGTGATGATGCACATTTATCTCATACAATCGCATATATAGCTGCGTTGGCTGAGCCGAAGCATGACTGGCAGTTAGAGTATAAGGTGCTACCAAAGACTATGACATTACATCTACCTCACATAGTTATAACTTCACGTTCCCAAGAATCAACATATGGCTGTTTGTTTTCTGCTAAGAAATTTATTCATTTAGTACGTAGCTCAGCCATTAGAAATATTCTTACAATGGATTTTTGGCGATCTGTAACTTTAACTAGCTAAGTTCGATGTACATGCTAAGTTAATCTTATCAATGTTTTTGTGTAGATAGGAAAACAAATAGTATCATATCGCCCATTTTATGGATAATCGTTAGTGTAAATGAGATGGTCTGTTCAGCGTATTGTGGTATTAGTAAGTTTCTGTGGTAATTTTTTTGTCCAGTTCTTGATGGGGACTTCATGTCCCAGTCTGTGATCCTTTCTTTTCGACCAAACACGAAACTCTTCTGATGGTTGTTCAGTCAGAATTGCAACAAGTTCCACATTCCTGTGCATCATAAACTGTCTACATAGGTGTATATTAAATGTAACGGAAGGTGTAGAGGAGCTCAAATCTATTAGAAGCTTGACAAAGTAGGAATTTATGACAAAGATTTCGCCGTAATGTTGCTTGTGATCTCTAAAGAAGAGGCAAGTTCAACACTCACCATTGACCTATGTGACGGGGATGGTAATAATGAAGAGCTCCTCTAAAACAGTACAGAATAGTATGAGTTAGTTTGAAAGATGTCATTTCTGGAATGTTTCCTCATAATGGGGTGTTAGCTCAGTTAGCCCGGTTCGAGTCACTCCAAGATTAATGTATGTCGTCCAGTTACAGAGTTGTTGACAATTCATAATCACGGACGTTAAATATGAATGTAAGAGACTGACTTCAGTCAGCTTGCGGCTTTGACAAGCCAATGAGGTTTCTTCGCGAGTTCCTGCTTGCAGGAGGATATAAAATACATACATAATTTCGTATGTTTGGCCAAGACCTGAGCAAGTCTAAAAGTGGCACCACAATGTCGACAGTGCTTGTATCGATCCTTCTTCTCATTCATTGCTTTGTGTAGTAGTAGCAAGGTGTAGTAGCAAGGTGTAAGTAGTAAGGTGTAGTAGCAAGGTGGTATTTACAAATAGTGTTGCCACAATGATGAAATGACCTAATGATGACACAAGCAATACTTCTTAGTAGATTCACCTTTGAAATGTGAAACAAAACAAAGGAAACTACAAAGTTCTACTCTGTTTCCTAGTGGCAATATGACATCACACAGTTTTGAAATAACAACCTTCTGACATGACCTTTAAATCGTATGATACTGTATCTCCTAAATGAAGATGGATTTTTCGAAGATGTTTAAGAAAGTTCTTCACAGCATGATATCTACAATATAAAGATTTGTGGGGTTTGCTTCTTTTCTTAAGGTTTCTTAAACACATTTCTCATGTTAAATGGACATGTTGCTATTTTCTTTAAGTTTCTGTGATTATAACATAATAATTATTTTGCAGGTTACTGGAGGTTTGGTTATTTCAAAGATATCAGGGTTTTCCTCTGTGCAAAAATAACAACAAAATTAAGAATATAAATATGTAGATACAGTACTAATATAGAAAGAAACAAAAACCTTGTATTTATGGTTGTAATGATTTATGAATTTATCAGACAAACAGTGCATGATTTGCTTTGCCAGCACATACATGTAGTTTTCATGAAACCTATCTTATTATTTCTTATACGATGCCCCCTGCACATTCCCATGCAATTAAATTGCCCCTTCCCATCTACATGCAATTAGTGTGCCCCATTCCCATCCCTGTACAATTAAGATATACCCTTCCCATCCCAATGCAATTTAGATATACCCTTCCCATCTTCATACAACTAAGATATACCCTTCCCATCTTCATACAAGTAAGATACACCCTTCCCATCCCCATGCAATGAAGATACACCCTTCCCATGTTCATACAATTAAGATACACCCTTCCCATGTTCATACAATTAAGATATACCCTTCCCATCCCCATACAATTAAGATGTCCCCTTCCCATCCCCATGCAATGAAGATGTCCCCTTCCCCTCCCCTTGCAAATTTTTGGGTCTGCAATGGGAATAAGAGCAATCAATACATGCAAGATAACTTAAACTAGGCCCAAAGTTAATTATATATGTAAGTTATTATGTAGCCTAGCCCAGCAATATAAGTTATTATGTACAGTTTAGGCCATCCTCCCTTCCCTCACCTCCCAATAAAACCCCTATTACAAACATATCATTTCTGATTATAGAAATATTGTTTAGGTTGTTGTAGGTGAGTGAAGCTTCTTTCTTGAGCATGGAGGCAACACCATCCTCTTCCAGTACATGAACATGGCTGTAAACTAACCAAATGGTCCATAAATTTACTGAAGAATAAATTATCAAATGGAGAGGAGAGGAGGGAGGGAGTGGAGGAGATGGATGTGCCATTCATAAAACAGAGAACTGAGACTGTGCATTCCATAGATTTAACCTAAAGGAATGCAATACACCAATCACTCTGTAAAGATGCTATCTGTTTGATAGTGTCCTATTCAGTTTCGCAGATTGAATGTAAACTATCATTCAAAATGTCAAGTCTCGCACTGTCCTTTAATCCCCAACTTAAAGTTCTAAGTTTACCTCAACCTCCATTAAATGTAGCTCAAGGAAGGGGAATTGCTTCCAACAAGAATATTATCCAAGCACACATTAATCTCTTATTTCAACGACAGTTATATTCACAACTCTCTTTAGCTGTTTAGCTTCCAATGATTGATGCGTTCACATCCATATCGAATGTCACCACCATTCCAAAGGCACGTAGCAAAATTCCATTAAGAGGAGAACAAGTGCCACTGCATTAGACTGCAAATTACCAGACCAGCTTTGTTGTTATCTACTTTCAAATGTCTGCAAGTCTGATGCTACACTAGATATCAATTGAGAACGTACACATCCGACTGATACTGTGTTCATGAACACTCAGAATTGTTTGATTTCTTGTCGGACACAGTCATCTTCATCCTTGCATTCATCTTCATTCTGTTCACTTCTTCTTCTTGTCACCTCCACCACTACCTTTAGGAACATTGACCACTTTAAGCTGCTGACCCTCCTGAGAGGCCACCCTGGCGGCTATTTCACTTTCAATGCATTTATTGATCGTCTTCTGTAGATTCTGTGGGCAAACATAACATATCTGTGAATTTATCACTTCAGTGAAAACAAGCATTTATTTCATTAATTTTAAGATAAGGGAGGACGATTGGAATATGGTCAGTGGTGTCTTTAGTACTTCTGTTTTCTTAAAATTGAATTTCTGTTTATACAGTCAATATGTTTATTATCAGCCTTGAGAACTTTCAAAGGATACTGTATGCCCAGGCTGTGAAGAATTTCAGAATTTACTGAGAGGTGTCCACAAAATCTGCATCCGAGCAAGGTAATAACTGGGAGGTGATGGAATTTTGGAAGCATGACATATGTATGTATATAAAATTCATACTAAGAATGCTGAAATTTGATTCCTGAAATAAATGATATCAGATCATGCTATACTTCATTACCTAACATTTCATTCATTAACATACATGGCATTTTATGACATGACCTCGGTCTTGGTGGTGGATACAATGCTGTCAACCTTTTATCTTCCTGTAGTAAATTCAATTTTATCAATATATGTGATATTGACACATTATGTAAGAAACTGTCAGTCTACATACATATACTCTTAATACAGAGATCTGAGATTGGTAAAAAAAACTCACCTTCTTTAACTTGGCTGATTGCAGTTTATGAGCTTTCTTTGGGGCAATAAAGCGAGCTGGAATTGAAAAAAGAAATTAGGTTACAAACTTTTTTTACATGTGTATGAGAGATCATAAGTTTGCCCAAAATTTAACATCATTGCCAGATTTCTGATGCCAACATTTGAATTAGTTTGACACTGTATCTCAGAGGTTATCAGTTCTTATTTCCTTTGCTTCTTCATAAACATGGTAATCCATCCAAAGTATGCATCAGAAATAAATTTTACTTTTAATGATCATTTAAATTATTTATAGGATAACAAAACCCATTTTTGATGACAAACTTACTGATACTTTAAAGCATAGAGCATTCTCCTGATAGATGCTAATGGGGAACAAGTCCAACCTGGTCCATTTATGCCTATAAGCAGTCGGGTACAAACATATTAGAAACACTGTCTACGTAATTTTATGGCCGCCTGGCCTTGATCCGCCGTTTATCTTCACGATTTCATATTCGGTTTGGCCTGTGTATTTACTTCACTCCTCTCTTACCTGTCTCCTCCAACACTAACGCACATTTCCTAGTCTACCTAGACGCCACTGGTATAATTTTAGCACTGCGCCCCCGGGTGACCTCTCCAACAGGTCACCGCGCACTCTCTCTTCCTTCCGAATTTACCATTCCGAAGGAAAACGCATGTTTTTAGAGCTCCGTTTTCACGTACACCAAACTGGATTTTCTTGCTGAAATTCTGCTTCTCACGAACAACGAAGGTTCTTAACAGAGTTTACGACAGGATTCTCCAAGTTTCTGCTAAGTATCCTTTTGTTTTCGGCGGTTTTTCTGCCTCGTTTAACAACTAGGATCTCGCCTCATTGTGCATTACGGTACCTCACATGTGTATTACTTGTGCGAGACACCTTTACACTTTACTTACGTGTTGTACAGCTAAGACCTATTCACGTATTTTTCTCTGATTACTACCTGTTAAGGCCCTATCTCCCATGTTCCCATTATACTTGGGGTTCCACGGGAAGTTTTTTGGGGGGCTTTTACGGCCACCCGGGAGCTCCTCCTGTGGAGTTTAGGCCTTCACATTCTTGTATTATTCTGTTTTTCAGATAATTCTGTGTAGGCCGTATTACTCAAACCGCTGATTTTTCGCGGATTTGGTATTACTTTTCTCCCGACTTATTCTCCTCCTATAGGAATTTAGGATGTCTAAAGACGGGAGAGCAACTATTAAGTGTGCAACGTGCTCGCTATTTCGCCCCGGGCGTGCCTGGGACGAGCACGCACTATGCCCGCAGTGCAGATCTTGCACTCGGCGGGAACCTTGTTCCATCTGCGTGACCTTCACGCAGGCTAACTGGAAAGAAACGGAGGCCTGGCTGGAAGCTAAGCGTCAACGGCTTCAGCTCCAGCTGGACCACCTTCCACCTACGTCGCCGACTTCGGCTCCTGACCAAACTGCTCCGCAGTCCGCGGTCCATGACAAACCTCCGGACGACACACCGTGAACCCCGCGGACCACCGAGATCTGAGAACCTCTCGAACCCTAAGGCTAAGGTCAAAGGGTAGGGCCGCTCCCACTGCAGGAGCCTCTGTTGTGCCCTCCGACCCTCAAGACCAGACAAACAGGTCTGCGTCAGTTCCGAAGAAACCAGAGACACGTAGCCGCTCGCCGTCCGTCGTCAATCCCCGATGAGTCTTCACCGGACTCGGACACGGACTTTAGGAGAAAGAAACGTCGTAAAGAAAGGTCTGCGGAGGCACCGCCACCGCCCACAGGACCTCCCTCCGCCGACTGTGCGTGGCTGCTCTCGCAACTCACCTCAGTACTATCGCCGCTGGTCCAACACCTGACCCCCGCGACGATACAGCCGGTCCCAGACCGGACGGAAATTCATCGCGAAAGTCGCGGACATTTTCAAACAACGGTTGGGGTTCGAGGACTCCCCAGCGGGACCCTCGGCCCCAAAGTCATCATCAAAACTGCGTTCGACAAACGAAACGCCAGAGGACGATTCCACCTCCATCCCTGTGGACCCGCTCTGCTTCGAACGGGTTGAGTTTCTACAAAAGCAACGGAGGTGGACAGCCTTCCCTGCAAAGCAGGACAGAGCACTCCGTGTGCCGGAGGACACTTGGAAGAATCTCTTCCACCCTCCTTCGATCCCTCGGGACGCGACAGACCGCCTTCAGGCGGAACAAGGTTTGACGGGTGGGAATTTTAAAGACCCACATCGTAAACGACTCGAAAATACGCTGTTCGAGCTCGACCAGTCATCCCGAGTTGGGATGAAATTCGCGTCAACCTTCCTTCTGGCAGCTGAAGTCCTCATGCGACATCACCAGCAGCTGCCAGAAGACCCGGATCAAATCCCAGATCGCGAAGCCGCGCAGATACTGTGGCTCCTGGGCGACCCTCCCCATCTTGGGAGAGGCCAGTTCAGTGAAACCCTCAAGCAAGAATTAGAACGGCGAGAGTCTCTGTCAAAGTCTGGCTTCTCCCGTCCGGATACTCGCAGGGGTGATAGACAGTCACGCCCTTACAGACGCCCAGATCAATCTAGACTCCCAAGGGGTAGGGCGCAACGTCCCGCTTACTGGAAGCGGGGCAGTGGCAACGCCGCCAAATCCTACAGGGGCGGGAGACCAGACAGGTCACCGAGACGCTCCCCTCGGGGGCAGAGGTACGGCCGACTCTCACGTGACGAGAGACCGCCACCGCATCGAGACGATCATCAACCTAGATCGTCGTTCGGGGCTCCAAGGCCCTAGGGGTGCCCACCCTACCACGGTTACAGCGTACCCGGCGGTAGGGGGGAGGCTCCGGTTATTCCAGAACGTCTGGAAAGAGATGGACCCGGGTCCGTGGGTCCTGGGGGTGATTACGAGGGGATACCCCATCGAGTTCTCTCGGACTCCCCCAGAGGCGGGAGGCGGAAAGGACACCCCAGTCCCCACCGACCCGGGCCAAAGGATCGCCCTCGAAAGCGAGCTCCATGCGCTAGTGACAAAGAGGGCAATAGTGGAGGCGACGGAAGGGGAGGGACCACTCTTCCACTCGTCCTTCTTTCTAACGCCAAAAAAGGACGGGTCGTGGCGACCAATCCTCAACCTAAAACCGTTGAACAAGGGCTTCGTCCGGCCAACTCACTTCCGCATGGAGACACTCGCAATAGTTTTACCGAACCTCGCGAAGGGAATGTGGGCGGCATCTGTCGACCTCAAAGACGCATACCTCCACATTCCCGTCAAAGTCGCGTCACAAAACTTCCTAGCGTTTTCTTACCAAGGAAGAACCTACAAGTTCGTGGCACTTCCCTTCGGCCTCTCGACCTCACCACGAGTCTTCACACGAATAGCGGGCGCGGTGGTCGCAGACCTACGCCAAAGCGGAGTGACCTTATATGCTTACCTCGACGATTGGCTCGTCAAGGGGAGGTCGCACCAAGAGGCGCTTTTCAACCTAGGTCGCACAACAGAACGCCGCCTCGAACAACTCAGTTGGGTGATCAACAGGGAAAAATCACATCTCATCCCGACCCAAACCATTCAGTTTCTGGGTGCGACTCTAGACTTCCACACTGGTTGGGTGATACCGTCCTCAGAGCGGGTCACCAACACCCAACAAACAGTTCGCCGTCTACTCAACAGGCGGTCCTCCCCGGCCAGACTTTGGATGAGAGCCCTCGGCCTCATGGCCAGCCTTGTGGACGTGGTACCATTCTGCCGCCTCAGAATGCGACCTCTCCAAATACACCTACTAGAACACTACGACCCGGAGCGGGACGTACTCGACACGCGAGTACCCCTGAACGGGTTCGACACGGCCCACCTTTCTTGGTGGCTCACAAAAGAGAACTGGGTCCAGGGACGCCCCTTCCAAGAACAAAAGCCTCTAATCTCTATCTCCTCAGACGCTTCCTTACAGGGCTGGGGAGCTTGTCTGGACGACCTAACAATTTCGGGGGAGTGGGAGCCAACCTGGCGACAGGCCCATATCAACGCGCTCGAGATGGAGGCACTATCCAGAGCCCTCCACCACTTCAAGTGTCACCTTCGGGGCCACGCCGTAACAGCCTTCTGCGACAATACCACTGTAGTGGCCTACGTCAACAGGCAGGGGGGGACGAAGTCCCGATCACTGTGTGCCACGACATGGGACCTCCTGCTCTGGTGCCGAGACAAAGACATCTCTCTAAGAGCCTCGCACATTGCAGGGAGGGAGAACCTAACGGCAGACGCCCTGTCCAGGGGGGCCCAAACCCCAACAGAGTGGTCCCTACAGGAAGGCACCTGCCGGAACTTGTTCCGCCTGTTCGGGACTCCGAACATCGACCTGTTTGCTTCGGCGACCAATGCCAAGCTCCCAGTATTTTGCACTCGAACCTTCCACCCCAGGGCGTGGGTGTCGGACGCGTTCTCAATCAGCTGGGAGGGGATGGAGGCGTACGCCTTCCCCCCCCCCTCTGCCTCATACAGAAAGTGCTGCTCATACTGAACCTATCCCGAACACGGCTACTACTAATCGCGCCCTACTGGCCGAGAAGACCGTGGTTTCCAATTCTTCTAGAACTACTAGCAGGAACACCACGCAGCCTTCCAGACTCACCCCACCTAGTGAGCCTGGGCCGGGCCCAAGTCAGCCTACCTCACCTGCGGTCCTTGAACCTGACTGCGTGGCCCGTTGTCCGGGCTCGGTTTAGAGCGAGCGGCTTTTCTTCAGACGCTGCCGCCATGGCAGCGTCAGCCAGGCGGCCAAGCACCGTCCACACTTACGATTCCCGACTGGCACGATTCTTCGAATGGTGTTCCCGTTTACAGGTCCGTCCGGATACTACCTCTCCAGCACAACTAGCGGACTTTTTCATGCTCCTCTTCGAAGAGGGTAAACAACCGAACACCATTCGAAATTACAGATCGGCTATCGCGGTGATCCACTCGGGATTCCCAGATGGTTCATTGGTTGGCACCTGCCCGCAGCTAGCGGCCCTCCTCAGGCCCATGCGTCGTAAGCTTCCACCAGCTTGGAGTATCAACGGCGTGCTCCATCACTTAGCCCACCCACCTTTTGAACCAATGGGCTCATCCCTACTCAGGGACCTCACCGTCAAGACACTATTTTTGGTGGCCACTGCCTCCGCCAGGAGGAGGAGTTGCCTGCACGCATTGTCCACAGCAGAAGGACACATCCGTTTTGACAGCCAAGGCGTGCGTCTGGTTCCGGACCCCAGGTTCCTCGCTAAGAACCAGACGCTCGCCTTCATACCAGGGGACATCTTCCTCCCGAAACTGTCCCTGGCCTCCGACACTGCGGAGGACAAACTGTGGTGCCCGGTGAGGGCACTCAAATGGTACTTACATAGGACAAAAGACCTGAGATCATCACAGGCCCTATTCATACTACCCACAAGCCCTCACTCGGCTGCCTCAAAAGATACAATCAGCAGATGGCTGGTGCAGGCAATTCGTCTTCATGCGGAGACAGACCAACCGGTCAGGGCCCACGACATTCGAGGCCGGGCGGCATCGAAGGCCCTGTTCCAAGGGGTCCCGGTGGATGATATCCTCCGGGCGGCCTCGTGGTAAACCCCCTCGACTTTCGTCGCGTCCTACCTAACGGACACGGTCGCTTCTGAGTCGACGTTTGGCCGTGCGGTGTTGGGCGTTCCCGCGGGCAGGTCCCGCCCGTTGGGCCTCCCACCATCGTAGCATCGTTAGTGTTGTAGGAGACAGGTAAGAGAGGAGTGAAGTAAATACCCCAAAACTCACTGGTTTGGGTATTTACGAACGACGATACTTACCTGTCTCACCCACCTCCCTCCGCCATGTGTGGGACTCACGAGCCCGACACAACGCAAACAGTAAAACTATCAGGCTTGTCATTCGATACTGGTAGATCATATTTCTCTCATAAGTTATCTATAGTATGTGCTTACACAGCTGGACAGGCCCGGATATACCGGACACTTCCACCCGGACATATCCATCCGGACATATTCTACCGGACATATCCACCCATCCAGACATACTCATCCGGACATACTCATCCGGACATATCCACCAAGGACATATCCATCCAGTCCGGACACCGAAGGAACCACGCCATCTACGCTCTCAACCTATCCTTCACCAGGTGAGTGCCTTGTGCCTCGTATTATTGCTTTGGTTCACATTACCATTCATCCTTTGAACAGGTTACGGACACTTCGGCGTGGACTTCGCGCTCCTTTCGGGTGGGGTCTCCCACCCGACACGTGCCTCCCCGCTGCGGTTTCACGACCACAGCGGTACTGGGCAAATCCGGAAGGAAGAGAGAGTGCGTGGTGACCTGTGGGAGAGGTCACCAGGGGCGCAGTGCTAAAATTATACCAGTGGCGTCTAGGTAGACTAGGAAATGTGCTTTAGTGTTGTAGGAGACAGGTAAGTATCGTCGTTCGTAAATACCCAAACCAGTGAGTTTTGGGGTGTACATTCCACTGCAAAGCATCAAGATCCTTAGAGGCTAGTTAGTTGCACAATTAAGCTTCATTATTTATTTAAACTTCATACCACACAATAGATAGCATTCACTGCTGATAGGCTTATGGTTGGGGTTTGCTTCTTTTACCAAAATAAAAGAAATAAGGATAGATTAGGCATTTTTACACCTTCGGAAAGTCTTGCCAAGGTTGGGACTAAGTAACTAAATTTCTGTCTCAGGTCCTGACACAGAAAAACTGAAGGTACGGTAGGTGTTACAGTCTTAGTCGACGAAAGTGGCAGCTATTACAAGAAATTACATACATCATTGACAAACTGGAGGGGCCTATTCACCGAATCCTTGATTCAATAAAGATGGTACTATTGTTTACTTACTCAATCATCAATTTAAATTGCATTGCACTGGTGGTTTTTACCTGATTGTTGGTTTAATAAGAATCATAGCGAACACAGTATTATGACAAAATAATTGCAATAGGAGTCTGGAGGAAAAGACAGCTCAACCACCTTGTTACTTGTTAGTGTTTTTTTTCCTCTTTCATACCATTTCCAGTGGATTTATCTGCAGATACTTTTTTGATGTATGGTGATATTTTGTCTAAGCTACGGAACCTGCCCATTCCATGGTTTTTTTGATGTGCTTAAACTACATCCTGATGAATAATAATAATAACCTCCTACTAGTCCATCGGCTGAGTATCAAATTTCCACACTTTCGTTGCACCCCCCTTGCAGCTTTAGTTTGAGTAATGAAATGGGCAGTTAATAGTAAAAGAAACAATATTCAGTGTGTTTTCCGCAACGACATGAGTTATTTTGGAAGAAAACAGTGGTTAAACATAGGCATATTTTAAATGAGCGGAAGCCCAAA
>KN889637.1:3712-14754 GCA_000934455.1 Apostichopus parvimensis | reverse complement strand
ATTAATTAATTTGCAGCATAAGCAGTGATAAAAATGACAATACCTGTATATGTGTTGTATGTTATGTAACTCACCATATTTCAAGTCAAGGAAAATGCAGATAGTTTATCAATCTTGGAAGCAGAAATGGGTGCCTAAAGTTAATCAAATTGACATTCTCTGAAACCTAGGACACCATTGACCTATCACACAAGTGATAACAGATGCCTATGGAAGCTTAAACAAATTGAAATGCTCTGGCAATTTAAGAAACTATTTGTCTAAGTTATTTCCACATTAATAACAGGGAATGGATGCCTGTGAGGGCTTAGCAAACTTGAAGTCCTCTGTTTGGTTGGCTGCAGAGTTTGGCAACCTGTTAGATGCCATAATATGATATTACAGTGAAGCAATGTACTGATGCAGCTCACATCTTAAGATGACCTCACACTGCACACTACATGTAACCAGACTCTACTCAGCCCTGAGCTCTTAACACAGAGAATCATTGGTATTGAGAATAATGACTTACCAATTCTTAACCACATTGGATTACGTTGCGCAAACTTGTTATGTACAGTGTAGTTGGCAGCTGTTATTGTCGGCTGTTGAGGTATGACTGACAGTTTAACAAATGAAACCAATGAATGGAAAATAATTGTACATGTGAAATTGAGCACCAGCCGTTAAACTGCAAGAAAACAGTCATTTTGTGTACTCATCAATGCCTGGTTCAGTGTGCAGGGGTCAGGTTATAATGACTAACGAAAACCTAGTTTGTGATGGTGTAGTTGAGGCTGTTTGCATGATCTAGTCAGGGCAGTCTACTGTTGGCTGTAGTGACTCAATTAGACTCCTTACCTTCAATTCTTAGACATGATTCAGTCAGGGCAGTCTACTGTTGGCTGTAGTGACTCAATTAGACTCCTTACCTTCAATTCTTAGACATGATTCAGTCAGGGCAGTCTACTGTTGGCTGTAGTGACTAAATTAGCCTCCTTACCTTCAATTCTTATACATGATCCAATCAGGGCAGTCTACTGTTGGCTGTAGTGACTCAATTAGACTCCTTACCTTCAATTCTTAGACATGATCCAATCAGGGCAGTCTACTGTTGGCTGTAGTGACTCAATTAGACTCCTTACCTTCAATTCTTATACATGATCCAGTCAGGGCAGTCTACTGTTGGCTGTAGTGACTCAATTAGACTCCTTACCTTCAATTCTTAGACATGATCCAATCAGGGCAGTCTACTGTTGGCTTTAGTGACTCAATTAGACTCCTTACCTTCAATTCTAAGACATGATCCAGTCAGGGCAGTCTACTGTTGGCTGTAGTGACTAAATTAGACTCCTTACCTTCAATTCTAAGACATGATCCAGTCAGGGCAGTCTACTGTTGGTTGTAGTGACTCAATTAGACTCCTTACCTTCAATTCTTAATTATAGAAGAGAGAGAAGAAAACAACTATAAGCAAACTGCTCATCTACTGTAAAAAGCCTGTGTAGGTAAATAAGTAAAAGTTATTGGGCCTGGAGTTTCAATCTGAGCAGCCTCTACCCTAGCAAACTGCTCATCTACTGTAAAAAGCCTGTGTAGGTAAATATGTAAAAGTTACTGGGCCTGGAGTTTCAATCCTAGTAGGCTCTGCCTTAGCAAACTGCTCATCTACTGTAAAAAGCCTGTGTAGGTAAATATGTCAGGCCTGGAGTTTCAATCCTAGCAGGCTCTACCCTAGCAAACTGCTCATCTACTGTAAAAAGCCTGTGTAGGTAAATATGTCAAAGTTACTGGGCCTGGAGTTTCAATCCTAGCAGGCTCTACCCTAGCAAACTGCTCATTTACTGTAGAAAGCCTGTGTAGGTAAATATGTAAAAGTTACTGGGCCTGGAGTTTCAATCCTAGCAGGCTCTGTCCTAGCAAACTGCTCATCTACTGTAAAAAGCCTGTGTAGGTAAATATGTCAAAGTTACTGGGCCTGGAGTTTCAATCCTTGCAGGCTCTGTCCTAGCAAACTGCTCATCTACTATAAAATGCCTGTGTAGGTTAATATGTAAAAGTTACTGGGCCTGGAGTTTCAATCCTAGCAGGCTCTGCCCTAGCAAACTGCTCATCTACTGTAAAAGGCCTGTGTAGGTAAATATGTAAAAGTTACTGGGCCTGGAGTTTCTATCCTAGCAGGCTCTACCCTAGCAAACTGCTCATCTACTATAAAAAGCCTGTGTAGGTTCATATGTAAAAGTTACTGGGCCTGGAGTTTCAATCCTAGCAGGCTCTGCCCTAGCAAACTGCTCATCTACTGTAAAAGGCCTGTTTAGGTAAATATGTAAAAGTTACTGGGCCTGGAGTTTCAATCCTAGCAGGCTCTCCCCTAGCAAACTGCTCATCTACTGTAAAAAGCCTGTGCAGGTAAATATGTAAAAGTTACTGGGCCTGGAGTTTTAATCCTAGCAGGCTGTACCCTAGCAAACTGCTCATCTACTGTAAAAAGCCTGTGCAGGTAAATATGTAAAAGTTACTGGGCCTGGAGTTTTAATCCTAGCAGGCTGTACCCTAGCAAACTGTTCATCTACTGTAAAAAGCCTGTGTAGGTAAATATGTATAAGTTACTGGGACTGGAGTTTTAATCCTAGCAGGCTCTACCCTAGCAAACTGTTCATCTACTGTAAAAAGCCTGTGTAGGTAAATATGTATAAGTTACTGGGACTGGAGTTTCAATCCTAGCAGGCTCTGCCCTTTCATCTCAACAATCCTTTATTGTACAGCTATTGTTGCTCTACTTAGTACTCTTTTGTCAAATTTGACTCATCTCTGTCTGTCTTAAATTTAAGGTTAGTTTCAGTTACTCCGAAGAAGATCCTGCTAGGATGGAAACTGTCAGGCCCTCTGACTTTGACATTATTATTATAAAATGATAAATATCATATTCTTTTCTCTGAAATAAAGTTCTTTCTAGCTTTTGTATAGAATCATTGTTACCCTGGTGTTATGAAGTCTGCAAGTAAGGAGAAGAAAGCTGCTTAAGAATGTCCTAGGGATATAAAGGGGATTAAAAGCCTAGGATTACTTAGACATGTAAAGACTTGCTAATAGGATTAAAGGATAGAGCTAGAGATGAGGAGAGGAAGGTAGAAGGGTGTACGGCAGTTGGGCAGTGGCTTTTGTGAGGTGAGGAGCGAAGGTATTAACGAGAGAGAAGGAAACAGAGAAGCCAAGGTTGTGTGAGAGGATAGCGGTGATAGTGTTGGAAGGTAGCAGAGGTTGTTGATGAAGGCTTGATGTTTTGTGATTGTGAAAGGTAGCAGTGGCATTTTGTGGAGTCGGATAATAAAAGAAGAAAAGCATCGAATAATACTGTCCTGAACTTATTACTAATTTCTTTACATCTTTTGTCCCATTATACATCTTTACTTCAGATATCCCAGAATTCACCTCACCGAGTGACAATATCACAGCCAATCAGAGCCAGCCTGCTGTTCTGCCTTGTAGAGCTGCAGCAAGAGAGACTCCATCTGTTAGTTGGTACTTGAGTGACGGTTCAGGAGTACGAGGTGAAGAGATAGGGTTAGGAGAGAATGTCCCAAGTGTGAGAGGATTTCAGTCAACTGTTACTGATGAAGGAGACTTATTATTCTCAGTGGTATCAAGAGATGATGAAGGATGGTTTATATGTGAGGCAGTAAACAGCATCGGATCCATAGAAATGACTGTGTATTTAACAGTTAATTGTAAGTATCTTAGAATAAACGTTGTGTAAAAGTAAGATGGCCTGAAGTTTCGATCCTAGCAGGATCTTCTTCAGAGGCTAAATGACAAGTAATAGTAATAGAAGGGACAAAAACACGCACAGAATACAGACATGTTAATGAGCACGGTGAACACAATGGGATACATGTAAGGGGATTAGTAGACAAGGGATGGAGAGAAGAAAGCAACAGGGGAAGAGGAGAGGTTGGAAATAAACTGTGAGGGACAAAGGGAGGATTAAAGGAACGGGGTAGGGAATAAACTGAAAAGGACAAAGACAGAAAGGTGTGGAGAAAAAAAAAAGAAGAGGGGTGGAAGAGAGCTGTGAGAAGAGAAGTGATGGGGGGGGGAACAAGGGGAGAAGACGGGGGGACAGAAGAAAAGTTAGTCATGTCCTTCCTGAATGTTGAGCCCATTCCTTTAATCCTCCCTTTGATTAGTCTGCTTGAGACCACAGGCTTTAATCATGATATTTTGAATTATTTGTTGATTCTTTAAGACAAAGTCAAATATGAAATCAGTTATTAATAAACTCCTTTGATGATATATTGAATTAAGTTGATTTAGGTCCCAGAATAATGGCAGGCAGTTGTGTGATATTGTGACATTCTCCTTGTATGTTTAAAGTTTTATTTCTTTTCAGATCCTGCATCCATAACAACTTCAACCTGGCAAATCACTGGGGATGGATTAACCTTAAGAGCCATATTGAAGTGTGACACGGAGGGTGAGCCATTCCCGACTGTATCCTGGTATTTCCCTTCCGGGGAGCTGGTAGAGCCAATGGATGACAAATATTACCTGGATGTGGTAGGGATTAGCAGTTACTTCGTCATCTACACACCTGAGGTGGCGCTACATGATGGAGACTTCAGATGCAAAGCTGAAAACATCCTAGGCAGTGTTGAAAACTTCTTAACAGTCACCATTGAAGGTAAGTATTATGATTTGAGATGGCAAATCGAATTTTCTTACTCAGAGGAGTATAATGAATAGCTTGTAGCAATTTTGGGATGTGCTTAGGTCATGCAAGTTTCATTTACATCATATTGTTGGTTTGGAACCATACAGGTACATTTTTCCATAGCATTTTCTTACTTCATACCACATAAGTTATTTCTTGAGACTGAGTTCAGAAATAAATAAAATAAATATTTTTGTTTCCTATTAGGAATCCCTGTTATTGTTGAGGTATCAACTGTCCCTGCAACAGAGAATTGAATGTTTAATTCTTTCTTATCATTTACAAATTCCTGTTATTGTTGAGGTATCAGCTGTCCCTGCAACAGAGAATTGAATGTTCAATTCTTTTTTTTCTTTCTTTTAGGAATTCCTGTTATTGTTGAGGTATCAGCTGTCCCTGCAACAGAGAATTGAATGTTCAATTCTTTTTGTTTTCTTTTAGGAATTCCTGTTATTGTTGAGGTATCAGCTGTCCCTTCAACCAGCACTGTAACTCTGAGATGTTTAAGCAAAGGAGCACCCTCACCCCTGATTGTTTGGTATGCCAATGATGTTGCAGCCAACAATGTCCCAAACCATTCTGTTCAGAGAGATGGTGGATTGGTTGTGACAGGCTTGGATGTAGCTGAGAGTGGGCTGTACCAATGTTTCCTTCAGAATAAATATGGCTCTGTGTCTGCTTTTCTACAAGGTCAGTGTTTCTATTTTTGTTCAGTCCTGCATACTTTTAACCATGGACAGTACTTAGGCAAATTTCAATTTGATAATTATGTTTGAAAAGATGAAACAAAAGAACTAGAAAATAAACAGCAGCGTTAAACCTGTGCAGGTAGTAATGCAATATCACTTTTCTAACCTTTTAAACTTATTAAACTGTTTATTACTGAATAATGTGTTATTTTATCTACTCCATGGGGTGTACTGTGTAACATGTTTACTGTTTGCTGGTGCCTCATTGACAATAAGGAAGTCTTAGTATTCTAGAGCTGATGGTACTTGAAGTTTTCATCTTTTGTCTTTTAAAGTATCTGTGTCATTTATTAGCATTTTGTACAATTTTCTAAATAAATTGTTGTTATCTTTTGAATTTTACTAACAGCACCTGGCTCTCCTTCCACACCTGAAGTTAACAGTTTAACCTCCAAGACCATCGATATCTCCTGGTTAGCTCCAGAATCCACAAGTAACCTCATGGTCTCATCATATTTAATTGAGTACATCCAGTTTGCTGGTAACGGCACCACATTGACAGCTGGTACGACAGAAAAGACGTCAAGAACCGTTCAGGACCTGGCCCCATACACAGGATATCAATTCAGGGTGTCAGCTAGAAACGGACTAGGTGTCAGTCAGTTTAGTGACCTCTCACCAGTTATATTTACTGCAGAAGATGGTAAGTTATTGCCCCATACACAGGATACCAATTCAGGATGTCAGCTAGAAATGGACTAGGTGTCAGTCAGTTCAGTGACTTCTCACTAGTTATATTTACTGCAGAAGATGGTTAGTTATTGAGTGGGTGGGGAGGATGAATCCTGTAATAGTCCATGAATATTTATTAGGTAGATGGTGTTATACTAATGTCTTGAGCACCGATACTGCACCTTGAGCACCATAATTGCGCCTTGAGCACCGTTATTACACCTTGAGCACCATTCTTGGGAGATATGTCTGCGCTTTATAAATCTAATTATTCATTTCAAAAAATGTATATAAAGAAGACCTGAAGAAAACTGTTCTCTTGGGCGTCAATTAACACTGATATGCAAAGTAAAGATTCAACACTCCACTGTGCTAATAATATCTCTATTAACCAATTTTTAATTGTTACTAGAACAGCTAGGTATATTATGATTAACAATATCATAAAACATTGAAGCCATTGTGTTTAACTCATTTAAGAATCCAATTGGGGTTTGCAGTAAGGAACATCAATCAGGTATATATACGTTTATTTCAATGTCAGAAACATATTCAAAGGTAAGATTAAGTGCGTTGGGAACTGTTATTAAATGTCTTTCTCTAAATCTTAACACACAGTTCCAGATGCTGTGGAAAACTTGGAGACGAGAGTAATTGGAAATAGCATCTTGTTATCTTGGGCAGAACCACAGAATGTCAATGGGAATGCAGGTGAGACAAATTTAATGTACTAGCAACAAGAGAGATATTTAGAAACATGTTAAATCAACAACCAGATGTAGTTATTGTACATAATATCTAGTTAATATATTCCACCTGAATGCTTATATATCAACCTGAGTACAAGGTCAAAGGTCAGTCTAAGTCAGGTCTAAATTCAGGAGAAACAAGCAGTTTGTTTTCTTCTTTTGTTACTTTTATTGACTTTTAATTGGGTGGTGTTGGCTTGGGGGAGGGGGGGGGGGGGTTGTGCAAGTCCAATCTCTTTGCTTACTTTCAATTGCCTGAGTGGTGTTATTGAGGCCATACACTTCTAAAGTCATTGTCACTACAGGATTAGTAATAGGAATAAAATAGTTTACATATTTTGTAAAAGGGAACTATATTGATCATAAGACACATGTAGTGATTGTTTTCTTATTTCGTTGTGGTGTCTATTTCTGGATTTTTCCTGCTGCAGTAAACATAGTCTATGAGATTCGATATGGACGAATAAATGACAGTTTTGCTGATCATGTTACCCTGTCTAAGGCCTTCAATGATGACATGGCTGAGTTGTTAGCTGATCTTCAACCTTCAGTCCTGTATCGGATAGCCTTGAGGGTGGTGAATACCAAGCTGAAGTTAGAGAGCACAGATACCATTACTGAAGTGAAGACTGGCTACCCTGGTAAGTTAATCTTGATTTTAGACAACATTTGATACATGTAATTGGTTGAGCAGCTAAATTTAAACTTATACAGCCTGTTATGAAGAGGTTTGTCAATCCTGTAACTTGAGAATGGATATCACATGTCTGTGCTGCAGTAGATCATCAAGACAAAAGAAGAAGTATAAAAAATATGGAGAAAGAAAATCTGGGAACAAGTTTAGATGGAAAAATATGGATGGGAAAATGTTTTGTACTGTTCTTTCATTGGTTTTGAAACAATTTTTGAAACAAATGGCCCGTCATAGTTGCATATGGTGGCCACCCATACCAGATCAAGGGGAATTGATATATCTGTCAGTTCCTATGATTAGGTACAAATGGCCTTCCATAGATGAATATGGGGGCCACCCATACCAGATCAAGGGGAATTGATATATCTGTCAGTTCCTATGATTAGGTACAAATGGCCTTCCATAGATGGATATGGGGGCCACCCATACCATATCAAGGGGAATTCATATATATGTCAGTTCCTATGATTAGGTACAAATGGCCTTCCATAGATGCATATGGGGCCACCCATACCAGATCAAGGGGAATTTATGTATATGTCAGTTCCTGTGATTAAGCACAAATGGCCCTCCATAAATGCAGTCTGTTTGAGCAAATCATTCTAAGGTTTCTATGCACCTATCACTGTAACATGGTATACTTCTATCTCAGGTTTCTACTAATTCCCTTTCTCTGTTCTTTTTTACAATGTTTTCTAATTAGTTCCAGTAGTTGTTTTACAAGATATTCAAGTTGTACCAGGAGGCAGTGATAGCATTCTAGTCATGTGGAGGGTAAGTGTCAACACATTAAACATAACTATCTCAATTAAGATGTGACTTTGATAGAAGACTGTGTTAGTGCTGGTATTGTCTGTATTAGTAACTAATATCAAGATCAGTCTCATTTGAAATGAGCCTTTGTTTTAAGTTTATTACATCATCTCCAGGGATCTGTACAACTTAAGTAAACAAAGTTTCAACATGAACATTGAGCATAGCAGTCTAACCTACTTTGCATATATGAATTGGGGCTATGGTTTCTGTTGATGCCAATGTTTTAGAATAATTACCAGCTTGTTGCACCATTTTGGACCAATACCAACTCTTTTCTAGAATTCACACAGAAGGTTGTTGTAATAATTTGAGTAAAGTCTAATTGGAAAGTGGAAACTATAATATCTGTCTGTTATGTGAAGTTGAAGCTATATATAATACAAATTAATCTATTACTGTCTGTGAACAGACAGCTTATTTCTACTATGCATATAACACATTATATAACATCTGTAGATTTTGCACCCTAAGACTAACCAATACAATGTGAGGTTTTCTTGGTGTTTTCTTTTCTTTGCAGGCTATATCTCCACCAGACTTCCTTCGATACATTCTCAGCTTTCGAGATAGCACAGCTGGAGGAGATTTTATAGAAATCTTTGTCTACAACCCGGCTGATCAGTATCTGATTAGATCGTTGAATCCATCCAAAGAATATGAAGTGAAAATGTCATACGAAACAGAGAGTGGTATCGCTCCTTACACATCGGTGGTGACTGTCAATACTGAGATAGGTAATTACTGAGTAGGTTCAGTACTGTGTGAAGGGCTTAAACTGTACACATGATAAGCGGAGATCTTCTTTACATCAGAATAGAGGAGAAACTCTTCACACATCCCTGAATATTCATTTGGGAACCTCAAAAACATTACATTCCAGCAAAATAAAGTGTTATCCTCTTTACAACTCTGTACTTGATCCAAGCAGCATTTTCCCAGACAAAATATTCCTAAACAAAAGTTGTATAAATTCTTAGCATACTTCTGAAGACATCCCACCTCACCCCTTCACACCCCTCTTATTAATAACCACTGCTTATATCCCCCCCAGTCTCTACAGATGCTTCCATCGAACCTCAGAGGAGATCACTGTCAGTTGGTGTTATCATTGGTGTTGTGTTTGGTGGACTTCTATTAGTGGTGTTGGTGTTACTTCTCCTGGTGCTCTTCAGGAGGTGGAAACAGCCCAAGGATCAGTTTACTCCAAGTCCAGGATTTGATCCAGATTCTTTATGGATCAACAGACGGTTAGTCAAATTTGTCAGTAGATCTTCATAAACAGACTGCTCTGATGACAATTTAACTCTGTTTCATCTTACATTGAATATTTGTGCTTGTATTTACCAGTGTAATGTTCCATTCTCACCTGATGAGGAATGGAAAAAACAAAATCTGTCTCTATACTGTCCAGTAAGCTTGTATACCAGTAATACAGTATACTTGTGTACAGTATACTTGTATACCAGTATGCTTGTCACAGTAATCTCTGTGTCACAGTAATATCTATGTGGGATTAAGCAGTTAACCAGTGTACTAGATAACTAGCAAGTTAAGTGTAAGCCTAATGGTTATAAATCTGTAATTGGTCTGTTCATTGTATTGAATTCATGCATGTGTTTCATATTTCTTGCCATGGGTTGGTGATAGAACGAAGCACATAAAATCAGTTGTAAGCAATAGTGTTGTTAGTCTTCTGGTCTATATGATGGACATATCTTACTTGAAGGTCACTTTCACAATCTGCTGTTTCTAACATACTTCTTTCTCTTTCTCTTGACATTTCTTGAAATACTCTCTCTTTGACTCTCCAGACATTTTAATTTAAAGCTGATAATCTCTCTTTTAATCTTTGGATAATTTCAAACTGATGGTAATTTCTTTCTTTCTCTTTCTCTGACTCTTATTGCATTGCTTCTGCATGATGTAATCCAATTAACATATTTTCCTTGTCTCATGCATATGCATGAACTAAAATCTTGACTTCTCTCATTATTCTCTCTTATTTACACATTTATTTTATTCACTCATACACTTTGAACTGCACAATTATCTTGCTTTATTGACTTTATTTTAACCACACTGTCTAAATAAATGTTATATATGTTCACTCCATTGCACATTGTCATTTCTTGCTCTGTTCTCATAAATATTCATGATATCCCAATCCTGTATTTCATCCTTTATTTCATGATACCTACTTTATACTCACGAATGAATATCTGTTTACCCACAATTAATACCTTCCATTAAATTGTTCGTTGTTTCGTTTATTTCGTCATATTACGTTTTGTTTCTTTTTGAAATTATAAATTTATTTAATTACTTGGCTCTATCTCTTCATCTCCATTGATCTCTTTCTTTGCTTTCTGAAATAAAATCCATGTTTCCTTTTATTTTTAACTTTGCTAATCGAAAATATTAATTCTCTCAATACCACAATTTCCCTTTTCTTTAAAACTGCTATTGAATATATTTTCTGATGCATTCACAATAACCCGACTAACTCTTCTCACTACCATCCACATATCACCACTTACATCATGATCACTTTAATCATAAATAATAAACATTGATATTACTATGCATGAATCATGCATACAATTTGCATGGCAATTAACCAAAGCAGATTTTCATATGGGGAAACCATTTCTCTTAATTCCACTGTGGATGAT
>KN889636.1:45215-59766 GCA_000934455.1 Apostichopus parvimensis | reverse complement strand
AAAAGTCACAAAACAAAATACTGTGATTCATTGCCATTAATGAATATGTACTGTTGTTGGAAATTCAACATATATCTGACTTATATATGTTGACAATAAAATCAATGCACAGGCCTATTCACAAGTGAAGTTGAATTTCAAATGTAGCCCGGCCTAATGGATCATTGTAATAATTAGTTTAATTAATAGCAGCCTAAACATGACCTATTTTTGCCTCTTCTCTTTAGGTTTTGATTGAAGCTGTTGAAGAAAATGTTCATTATCAATTTTACCAGCATAGCAGTCATACATCATTTCAAACTAGATGTATTTATTAAAGGCTAAGCCTATAAATTATTGGCAAGAAAAGCAAAAGAATTTCGCATAATTCGTACTTTTTTCCAGAACCATTTGGTGCATCTGCTAAATTTAAAGCTACTCTAACCTGACTGCGTCCGTTCATTCAAGTAAATAAAAAGGTGACTACCGCCCATTTGCTATGTAAAGTGAATTACAACTTTACAAGCTGAACAATAACATATTTTTGAAGAGACGATGGTAATGCATTCATGTAGCAGTTGCAGTAATGCAGCGTAAGTTAAAAGTAGTTATAAATATAATACTTGTAGCTCTTGGCCAGGTTAAAAAAGCAAACTTACTTGCGTTGGTAGTTGATAGGTTCGGAAACTCGATCAGCTACGTACAGGTTCTGATTTGCATTGGTCTGACTGGTGTGTCTGTTAGATTGACATGTGCGACTGCGATACTGTTTGGGAATTCTTGTCTATCATTTTGGTGGTACTTTATATAATTTTAATACAAAAATACACTTTTTACTACAAAATATGAAGACTTTAGTATTAAAATATTATTTTATATTGCTTTCAATTCATCAAAAAATAGATTATTTATAAAAATATATGAGAAAATATACATCATTTAACCGATGTAAATCCTGTACCCCCTACTTATTTTTGGATGATCTCTTATGTAAATCGTTACACAATATTGCGAGTGCCATATAAGTAAAAAACTACCTATTATACACATGTTAGTCAAGTTTGACTTCACACTTTTGCCAAATTTACGTTGATTTTCACTTTTACAACTGTGCCTGCTCACAAGTCAGGTCTTCCTTTCAATATTCAGAGAGGAAATATTATCCGCAAGAATCCATAACATATTCATATCTATAGGCCACGATGCATTGCGGTGTAGTAAAGGAACATACGTTTACACGATCTTCGTCCGAAACCTCAACATTCTGTTACCTACAAATTAAAATTTACGAGGGCAGCAATTCAGAGCCCTACCTTGAATCTCTACAGCTCTTCCCCAATTCAGTAAACGAAGCCCATGAAGCGCCCATAGCTGTTCGATTCCCAGTATGGGATAGAGTATGGATGGTAAGAGTAAGGTAACATACCGTATTCAGAATGATCAAGTGATAAGGTGAATAGCTCTTTAATTGTGTATTCTTTTGCTTTAACATGACATCATACCGACACGTACGTACATAAGTGCGATTACAAAGAATAACATATAATAAAATGCCATACATGACTATGAAACATAATCCGTTACTATTCCCCACAAAAATATCTCCCTAAATGATGAAAGTTGGCTTATGGTTTGCAAATGAAATAGCAAAATACAGTAATTGTGGTGGACACAACATTTTCTGTAATAACTGGCTAAAGGTTTATATCGCATGTCATTATAGGAATGCTCAGTCATTGGTATATGCAATGATCTAAATGATATCACATGGTTCCGTCAGAGGCGTATAATGCAGCAACGGGGAGGGGGGTCTTTTTGGTTTCTCCATGCGTAGCCTTCTCCCTCCCCCGACAGATTGACGAGGAAGCCTAGTACGGGCCTATACTTTAGTTAGTTGGTAGTTGTGGCAATAACGACGCTGATAGAGCAGGGGTTTGATTTCATTATGTTGCTCAAAGTATAACGAATATAACATAACGATATCATGGTTTGGAAATTTGCAAGTGCCAGACCTTTAGCTCTCGGAAAGTGCATAGCCATTTTAATGTGTAAGGAATGGATCAATTGATTGTGGTACATGTAAGCGCCTAAATAAAACTATATTCGAGCTCCTGATTCACAGCACTGTGCAAATCCTCACGTACAATAGTTGTTTCCTCTCACTCCCTTCTGTGTAGCCTATATGATTACTGAATGACGAGTACTCTAACACCATAGTACTTTAACTTTACATCGAGTGCGGGTACCGATCGAGTACTTGAAAAATAGTATTCGAGAACTACTTTTCAAGTACTACAACCATGGAGGTAAAACACTGTCGTACAGGGGTAACCATTGCATTCAACCGGTCATCATAGGTCTGGCAATCTTTGTTGACATTTAGTCAGCAAACTGCGCAATGACATAGTAACAACTTAATTGGACGATTCAGTAAAACTTTTGTTGCATGCTGCCATCCACATGAAAGACGTCGATCCAAAGACGACAAACTAAAGTACGTTTTTGAAAGGTACTTTGGCCATATCATCTCCAGTAAGTGTAAAATTATTTCACATCCAATAAAAAAGGTCGTCTATTTGTTAATACTTCTCTAACTGGCACAAATTTGTGTTCGTTAAACATAGATATAAAAGAAAGCGTGTCTCCTGTAGCGGAATCGATACACATACTGTAGGCGCCTTGTTAATGTTAGCCTGTGTAAGCCTACCATAGAAGTTCGCACTCGGTTTGCCAAAGATACATTACTATTAGCAAATCGAAAAATGATTTATGCCATTCGGAAATATATCTGCGGTAGCTGGCTGGCAACTTCAATCTCCCCCTTAGCATAAACCAGGCTAGCCATAACATAGAATAATTTATTCGGTATCGCATCGCAGAATGCTATGCAAAATGGGCAAATTGCTATATGTATAGTCAGTATTGCGAATTTCGGAACACTGCGAATTTCGGACACTCCAAAGAAATGCACGATTTCACCATGACAACCTACAGGAAGAGCCAAATTTCACCAAAAAGTACGAAGCTACAGTTATTTTCTCTCCAAAATGACCCGTGTGCAAGTAAATACTTACATATTTGTCAATAAAATGACGGAGATCTATGAAGTCTGTTATAATTACTGAAAGAGCAACTGCGCCACCAATTTCATCACCAGCGCCACACTGTGGGACTGTGTGTCCGAATATTCGCAATACTGTAGCAAAGAAATACCAGTTCCACAATCACAAGAATCTTCGTGGAATACAACGTGAAAACAGTTTGCAGGAAAGAAAGTTTGGCCGTGTATCGTACTACTGTATAACACACTTCTCCCACCATATCAAGTATATTTTCAGGTGATTTATACCAATAGATATAGTTTTGGGGTGTTTTAAGGCTTAGGTGTCTGGAATTCGAAGTGTCCATGCTACTGTAGCCTGTAGGCCTAGGTCTATGTACAATACTAATTTATTAAGTGCAATGATGTATATCAGTTTTTGTACACAGGTACCATAGTTTTTGTGAAGGGAACATTCAGAGCCTTCAAAAGGGCTATGCAAACTTTGAGCCCTAGATTGTTCCCCGCATAAGTCTTAAGTTAAGTTATAGGCCCGATGACATTACACACAAAATTGCTCACTTAAAGCAGCATTTTGCGTTGAGTCGCCGTTTTTCCTCAATTTTTCCGTGTCTATCAAGTTTTTATCATAATACAATCACAAAAGACAAAACAAAGACTTTCTCATACTTTTTTCCCCACAGCGAACGTTAATTAGCAAGTAATTAAGGCTTTTATATGATTCTGAGAAAGTGTCTCCCTGACACATCGAATCATTTAGTATTTATCACATGCAGCTCTACAAAACCGCCTATTCAAATTCAACCAATCAGTGAAGAGATGTTTATGTATGACGTGGCACTAAAAATAGACTCATTCATTGGCACGGTAATCCCTTGCTGCAAAGCACTACTTAAATCTCCACATGGCCTAGCCAATTTGCCTTATTCCATTTCCTTGAGAGATGTTACTTTCCTCTCCTGAAAAACGTTATTTTCTCCCATGTTGTTAGAGGAGGAAACTAAGGTTTTTCAAGAGAAGAAACTAACGGGTCCGGAAACTAACCGCCCCCATTGCGCTACACTCATACACAATGCACAGCGTGTACATAACGTTATTCAGGCCTAACCAGTGTAAGTCACACTACATGTCTGATTGTACTACAGTAACTAGCCTATGTAACACCGAGTAGAGTGATACAATATCGTTCTCGCGAATGTTACGTACCGATCCGGTTCTTCTGGTTCCATGACTTTCTCTCTTATGTATCCTTGCTGTTTTATTTTCGCGGAGCGATGAATTTTCTTGGGTTTTTAGGGCAATATATGCAATTCGATATGGCGTAACTGTCCCTTCGCGCGGTACGTACATCTCCTCAGCTGATTTTTGTTTACTGTTTACCTTGTTATTCACACTGTTCCTATAAGTGGGAGGAGTCTATCGAAGTCAAAGATTCAAAATACGAAAATCAGAAAGTGTCATATTTTTTGCACTTTTCGGGAATAGTTTGAGTTGAAACTTTACAGTTAGCTTAGTTTACGTCATTGGTATAGTATCCTAGTATTGTAAAATCTCGAGAATCAACGCAAATTGCTGCTTTAATGGAGAACAGTATTGACATTATCTTTTATTTTTATCCATGAAACGGTCAATGAGAGATTTTGTAAGGTTTTGAGTCGACAAACACTTAGAAGCCTACCAAAAATCCTGCGTGAGTTTAACTTGGTGGTATCTTGCTTGTAAATGGGTTAAAATAATTCAGGCTTTAGCTACATGGAAAGGACTTAAACCAAAACCCCCTTAGCAAGGAGAAGTGCCCCTAACATCATACAATGTGGTGGTCTAGCAATATTTAGTTAGGTTTCTTAATTGCCAAAAAAAGCAACTTATACTCTGGATGTGAGGATATTATCTTATGAATGAACAAGTTGGTTATGTATACATTCATAGTTTGTATCCATTCTTTAAATTTCTGATTCCAGCAACTTGACCAATTGAAATATCTGATAAAGTATCAAGATGCCTGAAAAGGAAGAAAAGAAGATATTGTTTGTAAGTTCACTTGTCTGTTGTTGTTTTTTTCTGTCTTTTTGCCAGTAAGAATAAAGAAGTGGATAGCTTTTGCATGAAGATGTCACAACATGAAGATCTTTTCACTTATATAATGTGTTTGATGCAATGTTGTAAGAAAGGAAGATAATTGTCACTGTTTTTGATTTTGAAACTATTTGAAGAATGCACAGTAGAGTAAAATCTGAATTATCTGGAGCTCTCTGGATTATCTGGAGCTCTATGGATTATCTGGAGTCCTGTGGATAATCTGGATCAAATCTCCAATCACTTATCATTATATATAATACTGCTCAGTTATCGACACGACAGTACAGTTCCTATTCTTCAGTTAATAATTACAGTGTGTTTTGTTGTAATAACAAAGCACCTTTTGTCCAGTTTTCCAGTATCGAAGCTTGCATGGCGGAACGGTTATTTTTATTTGCTATGATTGGTGGGCCAAGGTATATCCTTTATCCTTAATGTAAGGAAAGTTGATCAAAAGAATATAATCAAACCCAAACTTGGTCTAAGTTCCTTATATCGTGCATGCAACGTTGAGTAAATGCTGCCTTACTTTGTGCGCAATGTTGAAGGACCAATTAGAAAGCATTTTTTTGGTTAGAGAATAATGTTCAGTTATAGTAAATTATAAATTAAGACACTAATAAATCTGTATCTGTTTTTGTTTAATATGGTTCAAATTATGCTAGCTATGTAGATAGTGGGAAGACAGACACAAAAATACTTCAAAGTTTTTTGCAGTGTTGCTGAAAGTTTCTCTTTCATTGAATGTTGAAAGTAGATTAACAAGAACGAAAAGATGAATATATCCTATACAAGGGTTGAAATAAGGATTTGTGGACCAGGATCCGTTTTCTAAAAAAGTGGCTCCTGGTTCGCGGCAATTTCAGTAGGACCAGGATCTATTTTCTCACTACCAGGAGCTAAAAAGGAGAAACAAAATTCAAGTACGGCATGTACGTACGTATCAGTACAGGTGTTGTGCGATATATAAACCATGTGCACCAGTTCTATTGTGCATGCACTCGATCGATCAGTGATTTATCAAATCGCTAGCAGTTACTATATAGCACTAGCATGCAATGTAGTTTCAGGCTTCTGTGCAGCGCATGATAAGGCTGATATCAACAGGAGTATGCGGGCGCTTAGAAGCGCCCGTGCGTATTGTATTTTCATGTCCAGGGGCGCTATTTTAGTGCTTGCGGGCGCGAATAGCGCCTGGGCGCCCGCTTATTTCAACCCTTGATCCTATAACATGATTTTCTCTTCAGAGATTTGCTAATAAAGCCTTTCAATTTTGGAGTGTCCATGAATTTTTTTTTTGAAAACCATCCAAAGTACATTACATGCTTAAGTTGTGTGTAAAACAGTACTGTATTGCATGTTTGCAGCTTTGCATAGTAGTTTGCCATCAAATAAATTTATTTCCTGATTCATCCATCCACAGGAAGAGGACGATTTGCCTTACGAGGAAGAAATTTTGCGGAACCCATATTCCGTAAAATGCTGGCTCCGTTATATTGAACACAAAAATGATGGACCAGCGGTAGCACTTAACTTGATCTATGAAAGGTCTTTGAAGGAACTTCCTGGAAGGTCAGTCTTTCCTTTCTCATTCCTTCCCCCCGCCCCCACCCCCTCTCCCCCCCCATGCCAACCTGTCCTATGCACCCCTCTTGACCTTAAATTCGAATTTAGTGGCTAAATTTCTCTAGATATACAAAACTAGCAAGTAATAGTAGGAAGATTGCAGTCAAGCCAACTAAGACCTGTTAATAGCATTTCCTTCAGCAAATTAACATTCAAATAGCTTGTAAATATCCATCTGATGCATACAATTCCAGTTATCTTTCCTTTCTCCCTTGAAATATTATAATGTTGCCATTAATCGCAGGATGAATACAAATAAAAGTTTTTCGTCATTTAAGTCAATTTGTGAAACAAATTTTATTTGACTACAAGGTTCCCTGTCAGACTAACAGCAAATTTGTAACTTCAGATATGTTAGCAGGCTAGCAGAGAACAAACCTGCAATTGTCCCCACCTCAATTTTTCTAAATTAATTTCCTAATATTTTCTCTATTAATATTTCTCTCTATTATATCTATTTTTATATTTATTCATAGTTTGTTATTTATCGATATATTTTCAGTTACAAGCTGTGGTACAACTATCTCAGATTAAGAAGGAAGCAGGTCAAAGGTCGAGTTATTACAGATCCCGGCTATGAGGATGTTAATAACGCCTTTGAGAGAGCACTAGTGTTCATGCACAAGGTATGTTTGGGCAACAGAAATGAATCACACTGAAAGGGATATTCCTGAGTGAAAAAGTTGATGTTAGTCTTTTTCATCAGCTAAACCACATCCTATCAGGGTCTTGATAACAAAGTTACTTCATTTTAGAGTAAGAATACATGTTTTCAACTTTCTGGCAAGTTTAGGGTATTGACTGATCTCAATGTGGCAGTTGAGCTGAAGTGCCTTTGATTTTTTTTTGTTGTTGTAATATTCAGTTCATAAACAAAGAGACAAGTATCTATGAAGTCTGTGAATAATTGTAAATTTATAGTTAGTAGCAAACTTTTTCCAAGGCATCATTTTTCAAGTAGAAATCATAAAAACAAAAGAATTAGAGAATCATAGTAAAAACCTTCAAAGGAACATGTACCTCAGTGTCATCACAGACAACCGACTGTGATCTCTCTCCTGGAATACTTGAAGGTCATAGTTTCACCGGTCGATGGCCATAATAGGAAGAAAAAACGAGAAGGCTAGTTTCAATGAATAGTCATATATAGCAGTGACAGATTGTCATGGACCGGATTATCTGTTTTACTCTCAGAATTTCAAAAAAGATTTAATTGAGAGAACAGAATAGTCATCAGTACACAGACTTCTAGATACCTCAACGTACTAATGGTGTTAACATAAGGATGTGATTCCCATGAAAGGGTGTCACAGAAAGTTGTCAAGGTTATTATTTTTAAGGGAAGAAATCAGTTGGAAATCTTAGAAATCTTCCTTCACAATTTCCCTACTTACCTGTCTCCTCACTACAGGTGCACTTAGCATAATAAGACAATATTTTTTTTCAGATGCCCAGAATCTGGTTGGATTATTGCCAGTTTCTGATCGATCAGTGCAGAGTGACTCGTACCAGACGTACATTTGACAGAGCATTACGGGCTCTGCCTATTTCACAGCACCCTCGGATCTGGCCGAGGTACCTGAAGTTTGTCCAATCCCACCCTCTTCACGAGACGGCTGTCCGAGTGTATAGAAGATACTTAAAGGTAAATGATTTTATCTACGTCTAGTGTTTACAAGTTTCTGTCTTCGAGATAGTGTTAACCAGATATTTTAACCTTTCCTTATGCAAAGCTTGACTTGGATGCCTCTTCTTAAATTACTACCTCTTGGGACATACAAGACTTAAAAGAACAGTTAGCAAGAAATTTGTCTTTTCGTTTGATTGTAAGCAGTGTCCGCAAAAAGCACACACAGCCTGGATTTAAATAGCTACCCAATTTATCTGTATCTGAAATGATTGTAGTGGGACATTTCTCAGTTGTAGACAGTCTGGGAATAAAATTTCAGTCACTCATTGGTGGGAACCTTAGCATGTTGTTGCATCTTACCTTAATATAGATCTATTATAGTAATTGTACGTTTGTTTGTTGTTGCTGATTGATTGATTTATTTGATTTATTAATCATCGTGATTTTCTTTTAGTTGTGTCCAGAGAATGCTGAGGAGTATGTAGAATATTTAGTGTCTATTGATCGGCTGGATGAAGCTGCGCTGAGAATGGCAGATATCGTCAATCAGGAAGACTTTGTCTCCAAGGAAGGGAAATCTAACCATCAGGTCAGTGATGTTACAATGGGGGGGTGGGGTGGGGGGGTCGGGGGAGGGGGTGGGGGAGAGTAGGAAGATAAAAATGTCTATCTAACATTGCTACTTCAACTTACATTCTCTTCAAAGAAAAATGCAATCGGAAGTAAATATTTGCCTTATTAAAGTATTAATACCAATATTTATTTTATTAGTTCTTCCCTGCTGCAAAATTATTTAAGTGATGAATGTTAACAAATTTGCATTTTGCATGACAATTTGATCTGCAGTTATGGTACGATCTGTGTGAGCTGATCTGTAAGAATCCGACCAAAGTGACATCATTAAAGGTTGATCCCATCATCAGAGGGGGAATCAAACGATTTACCGACGAGAGAGGGAAACTTTGGTGCTCTCTAGCAGATTTCTATATCAGGAGTGGTCACTTTGAAAAGGTTAGTTTTGCGATATCTTGTCAATGGTCATATTCGTTGCTTAATTGCTCTTCTACTGAGGTATGCTTAAACAGAGACAACATACTGTTGGTTTGTGGTATTGATGTTACAAGAGATGTTTAAAGGACTTTTTCAAAAGGTTATTGCTTTTCAAAACAAGAATGAGCATGAAGATAATGGTACAGACCTACCACACTTACGTATCAGAGGTACATACTACCTAGCCTAACCTACTGTGCAAATAAGGGGAGGATGGATGAGGGTAAGTAACATTTAATCCTGCCTCTTGGATGGGTGAAGAAAACCCACAAAGACCTGGCAGAGAACATCGCTCAATTAGTTAAGAGAAAAGTGGAATGCAGCTATGGAATGCAAACAGCTACTTACAAGAGTATATATCAAGAATATAAAGAATAAGTCGTAAAATGATTTCAGTAATTTACATATAATATTGTTGGAATGGCCAGGTTTTCCTGGCTGTCCATTAACAAAAAAATTGCAACACTAGAAGAAAAATTATTTTTCAGCATTATATAGAATTGAATTGCTAGTAACATATACATATTGTATATATATTGTAGATATTGTATATATTTTGTTGTTATGTATACATGTATATACCTCATTTATAAGTGTTGTATATATGTACAATTTTTGTGTATGGTATATGTGGTTGTAGTATTCACTGTCTGTTTGTTGTTTGCATGTATTGTCTATGCATTGCATGCATCTATTGTATTTGTAATATTTGTATTTATGGTATGTGTGATTTCCGTATGTATTGTATGTGTTGTTTGTATGTAGTATATATGCAAATGTGTGTTTTGTAGGTATTGTATATACATACAAACAACACACAAAATATGCATATATGCTACATACAAACAACACATACACATATAAATGCACTTAGTTGTATGTACTGTAAATCTGCTGTTTGGAGAATGACTAGTTTGCTCTCCAAAACAGTTTCCGTTGGACAAAGCGTGAGTAAAAGAAAAGGCCTTTTCCACAACTTCACATGATTGTATAAAAAAAAAATTTTCACCATGGTCTTATCCAGCAAAATGTGTTGATCCAGTAACATTAGAGACAATAGATGTCTGGCATGGTTTGCTGATCGCCCAATGAAGATTAATTACAGGAAATACTTAAAACTGGTCTTTCAGAATAATGAAGATTAAATCATTGATGAAGCTTTGGTTTATTCTTTCTTAGGCCAGAGATATTTATGAAGAAGCCATCCAGACAGTGACAACTGTAAGAGACTTCACTCAGGTAAGATAAATGAGGGTGCACTTATTTGTTATTTATTTGTCATACTTTAACATACTTAAAATGATAAGAGAACATAAAATAATTGTCAATAACAATAAGACAGAATACAGATATCATTTTGCAGTTGTATGTTCCCCTGTAAACCAGTTTAATCAAGATAATTTGACATTTTCTCTCCCCAAGGTGTTTGATGCCTATGCCCAATTTGAGGAGAGCATGATTGGGACAAAGATGGAGTCAGAAAATGTTACTGATGAAGGTAAGTTTATTAAGAAACCGATGGAAAAAATGAGGAACTTTCAGTTCTCTTTTCTCCTCTCCTGATTGTCTAAGAACCGTAACTTTAGTTTCCCTATTGTTAGGTTTTTTGTTTTTGTTGCTATTATAGATTGCAGCTTTAATACACTCCAGTGTGATGGTTTGAATCAACAAGCTGTGCTTTAAATAGATTGTGTTCATACACCTGTACATTTCTATGTTACTCAGTTATTCCTCAAATGGACAAAAGCATGGGTCTACTGATTAGATCAAATGTTAAATAACACTCCCATGGAGCTGCCTTTAAAGTAGTGTGAATATTGATAAACAGGTGTCTTAGTAGTGAACACATTCACAGAGGGCTCTCTCAGTCATGTGAACACTCCTACAGAGCTGCCTTTAATAGTAGTGTGAATATTGACAATCAGCTGTCTTAGTGAACACATTCCTAAAGAGCTTCCTTAGTCATGTGAAAAGTCCAACAGATCTGCCTTAGCAGTGTACATATTAGCAAGCAGAAGACTGTCATGTCAACATTACCACAGGCTTTGCTTAGTGGTTGTCACAAACTGTCTTAGTTCTTTAAACTGTCCCAAAAATCCTGCGTTCTTGGTTGCATGGGCTGTCACATGAAGTTGCAGGAGCAGTGACATCAAATCACCTGAGTAATGGGTCAATTAAGTTTTCTATTTGTTGTAAGAAACAGCATCTATTTATGTATATATTTTAAAAATTTATTATAGTAATAGAATGTTAGCAGGCTGTTAATACTGGTGTACCTAAGGATATCATGTATCTCGGATGTCTCATGAAAGTAGAAAACCAATTCCACCAACTTCACAATTGCTCCTTTCACAGATGATACCGATTTAGAATTACGTATGGAGAGATTTGAAGAGTTAATGAACAGGCGCCCTCTATTACTGAACAGTGTGCTGCTGCGACAGAATCCACATAACGTTCACGAGTGGCTGAAGAGGGTACAGCTGTACGAAGGGAAACCAAAAGAGGTAAGTAAGAGTAACCTCTTAAGAAGATGGAGGAGGAGCGGCAGGGGGGAGGAGGGGCTGGTGGAGGGTGGTTGAAGAGGGTACAGCTGTACGAAGGGAAACCGAAAGAGGTAAGAGTAACCTCTTGAGAAGATGGAGGAGGAGGGGCGGGGGGGGGCTGGTGGAGGGTGGCTGAAGAGGGTACAGCTGTACGAAGGGAAACCGAAAGAGGTAAGTAAGAGTACCCACTTGAGAAGATGGAGGAGGAGGGGCGTGGGGGGGAGGAGGGGCTGGTGGAGGGTGGCTGAAGAGGGTACAGCTGTACGAAGGGAAACCGAAAGAGGTAAGTAAGAGTAACCTCTTGAGAAGATGGAGTAGGAGGGGCGGGGGAAGGGGCTGGTGGAGGGGGGAATAGAGGGTAGCAATTAGTAAACCACCAATGGATTTGTTACTAAAGACAGAGGTAAAAAAGAAACAACCACTTATGTGGTTAATGAGGACGTGTCAGGGAAGAATTTATGTTTCACATTTCTGCAAAGCAAGTTTAAATTGTATGCATTTGTGTCTATTACAGAATGATTGAAAAATTAAGTTTCTTTTGTCGAAAAGTCTGCTATTCATTTTGCATTTGTGTAGCAATTTGATCATCTTGCATATCATTTCTCTATGCCATACCATCGTTTATTTTTGTGTGTAGCAAAATAGATGGAGATTAATACGTTTTGTTACCCATAACATCAATGAGAGGCCAACCAGCAGATTTTGCTTCCGTGGGCAAATACCTTCATGTTTTCTCCTTTTTATTTTTCCATTTTTTTGCATGCTTAGATTGTAGACACCTTCACTGAGGCAGTTCAAACTGTTGATCCTTCCCTAGCAACAGGAAAACTCTACATGCTCTGGGTTGAGTTTGCAAAATTTTATGAAAAGCATAAGCAGCTATCAGAGGTAAGTGCTTAACTCATGTTCTTATTAATATTTACTTACCTATGGTCATCAAGTACAAGTTTTCTATAAATTGCCAAGAGGGCATCTTAACTCTTCACTTGAACCAAGTTTCTTTATATTTTTGTGCAACCTAAATACATGGGCTTATTTAAAAAAATTTTTTTTTTTTTAGTTTTGTGTTGTAGTGTCAGTGTCACAATGTATGTTTCGTACCTCGGGAAATGGAACGAAAACTTGTCTCATAGATTAATGAATACAATTTTACTAATATTGTGAAGTATCCGAAAAAAGTAACAACCACAGGTAGTATGTGGATATACTTTTTTTTTCTTTTTAAATTTGCATAAAAGTTTTAAGGTTTAAGCTGTTATTACATTCAAGTAATTATGCAAATTCCTATTGTTTAGAAGTAAGACTACTTAAGATCCTGCATGAAAGACTGATTTTAATGTTACAAAATACTTGGAGCATGATAAACTACATTGAACATTAACATAGAGGATTTAAATTTATAAGTTAATTCTACGGCAAATTATTCAACTTTATTTCAACCAACAAGGTTCAAAGAATTTACAGTGGTGTGTTCATACAATAGACTTAAAACATGATAAATGGTTGAGGGGATTACACAAGGAAGCTATTGAAAAGTTGTGGAAAGGTATTGACCTCTGTATGGTTGTTATGGCTACGGTTTTCTTTCCATAGGCTGGAGTTATCTTCGATAAGGGCACTAAAGTGGCTTACATCAAGGTGGAGGATCTGGCCGGCGTCTGGTGTGAATGGGCAGAGATGGAACTCAGATATGAGTAAACATTTGTACTTCTTTAAATACTGTCATGGTTTTTTAGTTTTCTATTTTTTCCTTCAGTTAGCTGGTATGTTGTTTGAATTATTGAAACAAGTTCAATCTTGTTCAACATGTAATAAACATAACACTGATAATGCTGTACCATGCACATATCTTAAAGCAACAGTACAGCTTCCTCGTCCATAATGGGATCTGCTAAGTCATTGTGCTTCATCGATTGGTACTGAATGTGAATCCAGCAGTAATGTCAGAGAGAAGTCCCAACTGATGATCCACCATCTTTCAGTTAACCAGAGATAACTCAGGGGTGTGTGGGGTGGAGGAAGGAGGTGTGTGGGTTATCAATCCGGAATGACTGGAAGATAGCCATATGGATGACTGAAGGATATCTCTATAAACTCAATTTACAGCCTTACGGGACACTCCCCACCAGTCTCCACCACACTACACTAGACCATGCTGCACCCCACCACCAGCCTAACTGAACATTCCCTACCACACCACACCACCTAGACCATACTGCACCCCAACACCAGCCTTACTGGACACTCCCCACCACACCACATTAGACCATGCTGCATCCCACCACCAGCCTAACTGAACACTCCCTACCACACCACACCACACCACCTAGACCATACTGCACCCCAACACCAGCCTTACTGGACACTCCCCACCACACCACATTAGACCATACTGCACCCCACCACCACCAGCCTTACTGAACACTCCCCACCACACAAGACCATGCTGCACCCCACCAACAGCCTTACTGAACACTCCCCACCACACCACACCACCTAGACCATACTGCACCCCACCACCAGCCTTACTGAACACTCCACACCACACTAGACCATGTTGCACCCCACCACCAGCCTTAC
>KN889636.1:26669-43707 GCA_000934455.1 Apostichopus parvimensis | reverse complement strand
ATAGTACTGGTGGCAAACCTTTGTTGGACCTAAAGGCCATATTTCAAATTTCAAAGTGTTAGGTGATTGACATACTGACGTATTGAATTTTTAGTCAATTTGTGTATATCCACTCTACAGTATAACTAAAATTATACTGGTATGGCAACATTAATATTGATAAAGTCTGGTATCCTGGTATACACCAGTATGATGAAATTGGTATATGCCAGTATTCCAAAACATCTTTGACCCTAACAGTGCCCTAATCTAACATTGTTTTGGAAGTTTTATTTAGTCTTTTCCTTATCACCTCTATGCATCACTTTAAGTCATCGAGTCATCATTTTATAATATTACACTTTTAAATATCTCTCACAGAGCACCAAGGCAGTTTATGACCGTATCATCGATCTTAGAATTGCCACCCCCCAAATCATCATCAATTTTGGGATGTTTCTGGAAGAAAATCATTATTTTGAGGAAGCTTTCAAAGCGTATGAGAAGGGAATCGGTCTATTCAAGTGGCCTAACGTGTTTGACATCTGGAACATGTACTTGACAAAGTTCATAAAACGATACGTGAGTAAAACAAAGGAATGCAGTGAGCATTAAAATGTTTGGCAAAGTTGGGGTAGAGGGAAAGGGAGGGGGATGGGGGGTTATGTAAGTCTAGAGGTAGTAAGGTGAAATATCATGATCATTAATGTTTGAATGTCACCTCAATTTCTTTCCCTTTCAGTGAGGCAGGGGGCGGGGGGCAATAGGGATGGAGGGATGTTATATGTTGTTTTGGATAAAAAACATTGTTGTTGTAATTCAGTCATAGTAGATGAATATATAAATATTCATCAATGTTTGAATTAATTCTAGCAGAGAAACCAGGTATTTACAGTGTAACAAGAAAATGTACAGATATGCTGGATGTCGCAGCAATAACAGCCTGTCTTTTTTTCTGGTTAGCAACTTTTCTTTGTGCAATGTGTCTTTCCTCATCCCTACATGCTGAAAGTTTAGAAGTGTCATCTATGATGCTGAAGCATTAGGATTATTAAAAACATAATGAAAAGATCTCCAAATGTGATGTTTTTTGTTTATAATTTGCTCTCCAGGGTGGAAAAAAGTTAGAGAGGGCAAGAGACTTGTTTGAGCAGTGCTTGGAAAACTGTCCAGCTAAATTTGCTAAAGGTAAAGTAAAACTTGCTTCTTTCATATTTTCTGTTCATAATGCAGCACGATGAAAGTGTTAAAATATTTCTCTGTTTCAATATTTTCAGTCCCGATTTTTACTGTTTCATCCTTCACTGTGGATTTGATATGGGGTGGGGTGACTGTAAAGAGGAAGGGGGGGGTGGGTGGGGTGGGTGGGGGGGGTTGGAACAGCTGCCCCAGCCTCTCTGCATGTCCTCCTGGGTATGATACAGGGATCAGTACCCATGCATCAAATGTCACCTTATCATGAAAGTATACATTTTGTAGTTAACCTCCAAGATTCAACTAGATTCACTGTATCCATCATGTCATTGATACTCTCTTCCTCTGTAGCTTCGTACCTATTGTACGCTAAATTAGAGGAAGACCATGGTCTTGCGAGGCCTGCAATGATGGTTACTGTATTCATCATGTCATTGATACTCTCTATTCCTCTGTAGCTTTGTACCTGTTGTATGCTAAATTAGAGGAAGACCATGGTCTTGCGAGGCACGCAATGACGGTTTACGACCGTGCCACCAAAGCAGTATTACCAGCAGAACAGTATGAGGTTTGTTACTTTTATTCCCAATTAATTTCTGAGTGACTCGTAGTGTAAAGAATATTAAGAAATGATGTTTGACTTGTTATTTGAATTACAACTTAGAATCATAAATTAACATATGATTAGTCGGTATCAATAGTCAACAACGTACTACATGATAGTGCAAGTTTAATAAATACAGTACTAAATTGTTTCTCACAAGAAAAACTGGTTACTAGTCATTACTAGTTATATTTCAGTACTTGAATAAAACCCATCATATCCTCCTTTGACCCTTCCAGGAGATCCCAGCAAAGTAGGCAATTTTTCTGTCTCATGCTGTAGGCAAGGTTTCAGTTGTTATGACCTTTAACCCAACATATAGCACATGCTTAAAGGTGTGTTTTGAGGTAATATGGTCACAGTGTGTTGAAGAGGTGTAATAACATTGAAGGAAAGATTTCCTACAGAGAAATGTAATCTGCTTTTTAGAGTTCATCAAAGTCACACCAGAAACAAGGTATAGACTTCAATGGTTTGCAAATGAAAACAATAAGACATTGTAAATTTGTGGGATGCAAAATTACCTGTATTGTAATTAGCAGTTTAATAACCCTCCAATCAAGGAGCAGCATTAATTAGATGGAACTAGAGGCAATGAAACCTAACGTCTGTGATACCATTGATTTGCGCTTTAAAAGAAAGTTGGCTTTAAAAGTAAGGTTTGTTTTTTATTCAGGAGAAGTCTACGGTTTTTTCCATGTGAAATGATCTTCCAAATTGTAAAATATTTCCAGACCGAGCTAGAACTGTTTGTTGGATAGCCATTCAAGATTCATAAACCTTTCTCCAGCTATTTACAGATGCACTTGTGGCTGCTTAGATCAGTGAAATAACTGCTTTCCAGGCAGATTCATGTCCAGGGTATTCAATCGTGTGCAACTATTTCATGATTTGGTAAGAACGGTGCCTTGAGAAGCTCATCGTTGTCGATATCAATCACTGTCCTGTATCGTTCTACGGTGCCTTTGAGAAGCTTATGGTTGTCTTTATCAATCACTGCCCGGTATCGTTCTACAGTGCCTTTGAGAAACTTATCGTTGTCGTTATCGATCACTGTCCGGTATCGTTCTACGGTGCTTTTGAGAAAACTTATCGTTGTCTTTATCAATCACTGTCTGGTATTGTTCTACGGTGCCTTTGAGAAACTTATCGTTGTCTTTATCAATCACTGTCCTGTATCGTTCTCTGGTGCCTTTGAGAAACTTATCGTTGTCCCGTATCGTTCTACGGTGCCTTGAGAAGCTTATCGTTGTCGTTATCAATCACTGTCCGATATCGTTCTTACTCATTTTTTCTTTGTGTGTGTGAAGGTGTATAATATCTATATCAAGAGAGTTGCAGAAGTCTACGGAGTCACTCACACCAGGCCGATCTATGAGAAAGCCATCGAGGTGCTGACGGAGGACAAGTCACGAGACATGAGTCTGAGGTTCGCTGATCTGGAGAGGAAGCTGGGAGAGATCGACAGAGCGAGGGCAGTTTATGCTCACTGTTCTCAGATATGTGACCCAAGGGTAGGTGTAAAATGGTGTAAAAATAGTTAAACTTCAATCCACTCGGATTGGGAGGGGGGGAGGAGGGAGGGCGTTTAATCTTCGTTTATAATACTGACCAATTAATGTTAGAGTGAATGAATGTTGGATATAGTATCTGACTTTCATATGGTGCCGTCAGTTGTTTGTTATAAAGGGATTCTTAAACGAAGGAACAGTTTTTATATAAAATAGACTGGTATATTCATTTGGTATTCATATGGTATTTGACTGTTGTATTTCTAGTATGACATGGAACCCAGTGAAAGTCTAGGTTAGTCATACTGTAGAGCAGCCGTGGGCAACCTTATTCATATTTCGGGCCACATTACGAATTCGATACTGCGCCGTGGTCCAACCCAAGAAGACCCCTCATTCCTAAGTTGATTCCATTTCTAACCACCCGCCCCCTCCCCTTCCCCACAAACGATAGGATATGTATTTCCAAGTGTCACAAAGATAAGCGGTACTTAGCTTCTACAGTTCATGACGTTCATTGGCTTGTGGGAGGGGGGGTGGGAAAGAAATACACAGTAGGTGCCAGTCACTGCTAAGGTTGAAAACTAACTAAGAGTGAAGGGGGTTTGGTAAATTTTAGTTGCAGAATGAAAATCACATCGCGGGCCAGATTGAGAACCCCAGGGTCAGAATTATTTCTCATGCATTGAACCATGGACCAAATAGAAATATTGTCTACCAGGCCCTCGCGGGTCGGGTGAAGCCACTCCACGGGCCGGAAGCACTCTGTCTTTGTCATCTTCACAAACTATTGGTCAGAGTACAGCAGTGGTGTTAACTTATTTAACTGCAATATATTCACTTTGTGGTAAGAGTTAAAATTATTAAAGGCCTAATGGTAAATATGTTAGATATTTAATGTTCTATTTTTTCTTGCAACATGCAGACCACAGCGACCTTTTGGCAAAAATGGAAAGAGTTTGAAGTGCAGCATGGAAATGAGGACACAGTGAGAGAAATGCTGAGAATCAAGAGAAGTGTACAGGCTACTTATAACACTCAGGTAGAGTAGAGGTCAAAGGTTAATTCTTGTCTCTTAACCCACAACACCAACCTGAAGTGTCATTAAATTTTTATTTCTGTCAACTGATAAATACTAGGATTTCATTTGTGTTTAGATGTTCAAGTTGTTATTCCAGGTGGCGTTGTCGTCTCGGTGGAAGCATCTAGCATGGAATAGTTTTAATGTTAGCCCAATAAAGTCATTAAACTAGTCTCTGTTTTCATGTGCACTGTAGTAGTATGCTTACATAGCTTACAAATATTAATGTAAGAAGATCAAAACATGTTTTCAAGGTGCTAACAGACTCGTGTATGAATCCGACATGGATGGTACTTTGATGTAACATAGATACAACCCATTCATTCTTGTCTTGTCAATCATACTTAAACTTTCCAGCTGAAGTTGGAAAAATGGGGAAGATGGAAAGTGAATATTTCAAGAAATATTAAAAAGATTAAAAAAATGATTGGTTAGGATGGGATTTGGAATTACTTGGTAGAAAACCAGGACTTTAATTTCTTCTTGGATTGAATTCTGTGCTAGCCAATAAATAATTTCTGCTTTCAAAATTTATTTATACCTTTCGGTCCATTTTCTGTTCCTGATTTGCCCATAATACTTGTCTAAAATGTGAGAAATAACCTTTTCATGTAGATTTAGTCATTGGTTTCAAATTTTACAGATGCATCAAATTGTTAAGTTTACTTAGCATGTAGATGAACATGCAAGGATTTTCATATGTTTTTTTCTTTTCAATTTTTTTTATCTTGATCAGGTTAATTTCATGTCTGCCCAGATGCTGGCTGCCTCCAAGAATCTTACAGCAACAGGTAAAACCCTGAGCTTTGCCATGAGGAAATCTTTGAAAGAAACTTAACACTCCCAGAGAGAGAGGTGGAGGTGGACAGAGTGCAATTTTTGTTTAATATATAAATATCTCAAGTAGGGCATCGTTGTGTATCACAGACTTTTAGGAAGCAACTTTTCCCAAACTTAAAGTTGTGGATAAGATGGGTACTGACAGGATGAAAAACTTAATGCACATATTTCCACATTTTTTTGTTTGTAAAGTAACTTTCTCCAGTTTGACAGGACTGAAATTCAAGGAACAAAGGAGACATATGCGGGGCACACTGGAAAAGGAAAATGGTGAAATTAGATTAAAATTAATTGGAAGCAAATAAATCCTCTATGTGTACATAACTGTACTTTTATGGGAATCGTTCGGTAACAGTCTTTTCATATGATTCCTGACAAAAAAAATTCTTTTAGTAAAGCCGTTGCTGAGATTTTCATATTCATCTTTCTTATTTTATTTTGTTCACCGTCAGTTTCTGATCTAGGCAGTGGTGGCCTGGATGATATGAAACTTCTAGAGCAGAGAGCTCAGTTAATGGCTGCCGAGGCAGAAGAAGATAAACCGAAGCTCAAGAAGGACATTCTCTTTGTCAGGTAAAATGGATTTCAGAGACAGAGAATGAAAAGTAATCGATGTTTAGATTGACCACATTTCTTTCATGAGAGACAGGGGACTACGTGGGGAAAGTATGTTGTTTCATACATAGGGATTGTGGCATAGGAATCATCCTGGATGGGAAGTACAAAAACAGAGGTTACTAGTTGGTGTCAGTATGGGAGGGAAGAAGAGCAAATTTCAATCCAACACAGCCGAAAAAATATATATATTTGCTTTGTAGGAATACATTCTGTCCTTCTAACTAAACTTAATACCATACCAAGTTCCTTTGAACTCAGTTTAAAACAGAATTTAATAAAAAAAATTAAAAAAATTCTCATCATATTCGACTCCTTTGAACTCATGAACTCAGGTACACAGAAGTTCTATATCCTAAGAATATTTAGGACCAGGGTCCATCATTTTAGTCTCCAACTTTGAACTCAGCTTTTGAGGTAGAAATAACAAAAAAAATCCCTAAAGTCACATTTAAAGTGCAGCTTAAATGTTAGTTTTCATTATTTTCCATTAATCATGTGTTTTCTCGTTTTCTTTTTCTTTTTTTGTTGTTTATAATTGTAGAGGAGATTCATCTAAGGAGGAGCTGGAAATTGCGGCCCGGACGGCCAATCCGGAGGAGATAAATATCGATGAGGAGGATGAGAATGAAAGCGAAGAGGATGTAGACGGTGAGTGAATCCATCCAAAGAATAATTAATTAATTAAGATTAATTAATTAAGAAATACTAAGAAAAACATTGTACAAAACAAGCTTTAAAATTGTCAGATCTCAGTGTTATTTCAGCGGTCTTACCCCCCCCCCCCCCCCCCAAAGTTGAAAATCTATCCATGTCGATGTTCTAGTTTGTCAGAAGGTTTATCCAAAGATAAATAGATGAAGCATTTGTATGAAACAGCTTTAAATTTGTCAGGTCTCAGTGTTATTTCAGTGGTCTTTGCCCCCCCCCCCCCCCAGGTTGAAAAGCCAGCCAGGTTAACATTTGATGATTAAAGTGAATATGCTAGCAATTGGTTCTTAACTATTTACCAGATTTGGAGGCCATGTGATGCTCTGTCGATTTATGAGGAAGTTTGATATGATCAGGTGTGTTCGTGCCTGATCATATAAACAGCCCGGATAATTGATTGATAAATGAATTCCTAACCTTTTGGGTAAGAAGTACTCAGCATTGTTGAAAGTGGCATGGGGGGGGGGAGAGATTTAATGACAATGAGGAATCAACCTTCAATAGCAGAATAATTTAGACCCAAAACTTATCGTAACATTTAGGTTTCAGTAGTTTCACCTAACCGCACGTGATCTTTATGCACTCTTCCCTCCCCAAACATCCGTGATATAATTTCTATATTTGAGTCTCAGAGACAATACAGTAATATTAAATTTAATTGTTATTTGCTGTTTTCACAGAAATACAAGTGCAGAAGAAACAGATTCCAAGTGAAGTCTTTGGCAGCCTGGACAAGGAAGAGATCAGTGGAGAGTAAAAAATGTGAGACACATTTCTAAGCGGACAATTACATATCATGTTTCACCATAAAGAGCTTCATGGTCGTTGTTAGAGAGAAGTGCTTCATATACTGCTAGTGACCAACGTTTGGTAACCACTGTGCTACTAAAACACATGGCAACAGCTCTACTAGCTGCTGCAAGGAACTACAGTATATAGGTCCAATGTGAGAGCGCCCTCTGTTATAATTGTTCACGATAGGAGAGCCTCATTATCCACATGTTCGCTCACAAATATCCATGGGAGACGTTCTTGCTTTCTTGTGCGAGATAATATGTGAAGGAAATACATTCTTTTGGGATTCATGGCATTGCATTTTTCCTTCAAAATGTACCCTTAAATTTAGCCCTAACTGCGATAACGAGGAGGGCTCGCTTCTTTCAGTCTGAATATTTCATATCGTAGTGACGTACCCAAACGAGAACATCTAAGTCTATATATTGCTTCCATTTCAGGAGTTAAAGAAATGCATCGCTAAGCCATGCGTAGCAGACTACATTGAGAATTGTAGCACAATACTTTTGCCACACACAATAAATAAAAAAAAAAAAAAAGAGATATTGTCTGTCATCCATGTTTGATTTGACGTTTCTACTTATTAATAAATATTTACTACTTTCTATTTATTGTTAAGTGAGAGCAGCTGTTCTATTCCATTAGTGACAGTTAGGTTTATCCAGTTACGATCACATGGTTAGTCTCATAGTTCACATGGTTACACATGGTTACAGTAATGTAATGTAACAGCGGACTGGGTTTGAGAGTGGATCTAGTTATTTGGTTTTTGTGGTTTGGCTACATCTTGGGTAAATGTTGCCAAGCACCGCTACTCTCAAAGGTTTCCTGTAGCTAGATAACAGGAACAATATTGTAACCATTGTAATTATACACAACAATGTACTAGTTGGAGTGAACATTTGCAACACTGAACAACATTGTTTTCATTATGAATGGGATGAAAAACTGTGTTAAAATCTAAGGGAATTTGGACAGTTTGATAATTAAGTATACCAGTTGGTGTAAAGTATCGGCCACGAGGCAGGAAAGAAGTAAATACCAAACATGTAAGTTCTGTATCTCTCTCATGACTGTATTTTCATCAAATATAAAATAAATGTTCTCAAACAAAAAAGAAAGCTTTTCAGTGGTCATTTCGAGGCCTCGTTGGTAGACAGGTGGGTTTTGCTACCGAAGGAAAAGTGTGCGCTACTAAAATCACTAAAGTAGTGTGCACTACACTAATCACTAAAGAAGTGTGCACTACACTAATCACTAAAGTAGTGTGCACTACAATAATCACTTAAGTTTCAACTTGATACACTGCCAGTGATGAATGTTGAGTGGCCATGCTACAAGTTAATCTTTAATCTTTGTAACTCTATGCTGTATGTAAGAAGCAGGTCTGTAGACTTTGAAGGTATGAAAACACTTGAAAACAACATGAATCTTTAAATCTTTCAGGATTGAAAATGCCTTCATGAAAACACTTTGGTATCTTATATACTAAAGGCAACATGCAAATGGTCCATTTCCAGTAAAACGTTGTTTGTGACATGACTACCTGTTGACCCTTCGGACTGGAGCAGGACATGCAAGAAGTGACCACCATAATTTAAGTTTTCTCAAACGTTACACTACAATGCAATCTTCACTAAACGTTTCAAAACATCTCACACTATAATAGTACTAACAGGTCCCTCCTCCCAGTACTAACAGGTCCCTCCTCCCAGTACTAACAGGCCCTCCTCCAAGTACTAACAGGCCCCTCCTCCCAGTACTAACAGGCCCCTCCTCCCAGTACTAACAGGTCCCTCCTCCAATAGTTAGGTTACTACACACTATCACTATTCTTCAATAATAAGCACACATTCTATCGAGTAATATAATATCTATCATGATTTTAACACAAAAATAAAAGCAGCTGCATTAAAACGTCCGTCTAGATCTGTTATCGTCGACCTCAGTACTATGAACTTTGACCCGGGGCACCCTGCTTTCTCATGGTAGCAGTTAAAGGTATAGACTGTAGGACTGTAGAGGTCAGAGCATGTAACGGCTCGGACGGCATCAGCATGTCCCCGGGGAGCTCCGTCAGAGACCGGGGGTTACATGGCTGATGAATCTGGGCAGCAGATACAGGAGTGGTCCCGGTGCGTAGACTCACGGACGGGTCACATGATGTCCTCATGATGTTTCTAGGGAAGCACGTGGTGGCCGACGTCACCGGAGACACCATCCTGGACTTCTTTCGTAGTATGGCGGCCGTACTCCTGGTCGGGGCATTAGTCACCATGTTTGATATCGTCTCCAGATCGTTCAGCAGCCTCGCATCGGAAGAATCCGGTCCCAGGTGTGCCTGGCCCGGCAAAGCCTCCGTTAGTTGATCCGGAAACGTTCCTGATTCGGACATTTGGATCACGTCGGGTACCAGGGCGTCCTGGTCGAGGGAATCCGTCCCCATGATGTCCGGTATGGATACCAAGTATGACTGGGCGGACGGCACCTGGGACCTGTCCTCTGCCGGTTCGTGATTCGGGTTTCGTGACACCATGTGAAGGTTTGGGTTCGGTTCGCTTTCCGGGTTAGATTCGAGGGGTTGGGTGTGAATCGTGATGGTGTCGCCACAGGCGACGGGAAGAGCTTGTAGAATGACCTGGCCCGGTATCGCCTGCTGTGAGGTTGGGGTACCACCGGACAGAGCCATGGCCACATTGTAACTAGGCGGCGGTTGTTCTATGGTTGCTACAGAGGACGGTGTAGCTTGGGTGCCATCCTCGGACACACTCATCAACTGCTGCTGGATCTGTAGGACTTGTTGACTAGCAATCTGGTTTTGAATCTCCATAAGAAGCTGGTTCATATTATGTTGGACTCTGGGGTCGATAGCTTCCAGGGTGCCATCTGTGCCGGTGGTCATGGCAGGGATACCCATTGTGTCCTTGGCTTGAGGTTGCTGTTGGATGGTAAATTGTGCCTGCATAGGAATAAAGAAAATATATATAGTATCTCGGACGTTGCAAAGGCCGGCAGATAGCTAGTGTTTGACCTTGTATCAAAGGTCATTATTTATTCAAAGATGATAAACACTTCGCTTTAGAACCCGATCCTTATTAACAACTGAGGATTAAATATCAATCAAGTTTAGCTGGAGAGAACAAGCACCATTGCTCACTCAGCAGACAAGTACAGGAGATTGTCCTCAACCCACCACCCAATCATTAAATTTTAATTGTTCTAGACAAATTTGCAAAAAATTAGACAATTTATCCACTTTGTAAAATGTTGAACACATTTTTGTGGCAAAATCATGGCCCATCCCCCGCCCTCCCGTTCCCCAAATGCCACTCTTCGGTTACTATTTGATTCTATTCTCAACTCCTTATAAGTTTTTGATCAGTCACTGACCCCAGACTACATGACTGATTCTGCTGAAGTTAACATTAATAACAAATGTAGGTAAAACAGTAATGGTTACTTTACAAATTATTAAAGGAACCATCAACATAGTCATAATCAACAGTTGGATTTATTGGCTTGTGACTTCTGAGAAAAAGACCACCCTGCACCTCTGCTTAGTGATAGATGGTGGATTTCTTTTCATATTCAATAATTCATAAAAGTATTGACCAATTCTTAAGATTTTAATCAGTTCATGAAAACTGAAATTCTTTACCTGATTTTGAATTGTTCTCTGCTGTAGCTGTTGTTGTTGTTGTTGTTGATCTTGAATGGCCTTGTGTTTGGTTCTTTCTATCATAGTCAGCTGTTTCTCGATTAGTTTCTGTTGTTGGTTTACCTGGTTCTGCTGAGCTAACAACTGCTGCTGCATTCGTTTCAGTGAAACTAGCTGATCTTTCAACTGTTTCTAAAAGATAAATACACAGAAGAAAATCCAAGTGTAAAATAAGAAAAAAAAAGTGAAAAACACCCAACTGAGATGCGTGGATAGTCAGAGCTTTAGGATGCACCATACTCTCTATAATTTGAACAATTTCCAAAAAGTTATTTTTCTAGTGTCTCTGATTAATAAATAAAACTGTGAGAAATGATATTATAATTTGTAAAATTTATGACTCTGAACTTGCGGATACTGGAGACAACTTTCTAACAAGAGGGACTGGAAAAAATTCACAATTTTTTATTAGACTACCATGGCTTGGAGATGTGAAAATGTATTTTTTCTTATAAAGGTCATTTTTTTCAGCTTGTAGCCACCACCCACACCCCCCCCCCCCCCCCTTGCACTCTTGGACACAAACCTCTTCTAAAGTTCTGAACAAGAATGCTATCTTTCTCTCAATAATAATCCTACAGATCCATGTTTCAACTGACCTCATTCAGTATAGACTGTGATAAAGGGTTTCTCTGCCCCGTTGCTAAGGACGTAGAGGGCAGTATGACAGCAGTTTCCACTGGTTTCTTGATTTGTTTGGCAGCCCTAGGTTGTGCTTCCCAGTACTTCTTCAGTCCGTGTGGAGGCGGTTCTCTGTCTCCTCCAGTCTTACGCATCTGCTCTTCCACCCTCGCTATGGTAGATGCACTGCACCCTGTTACCATAGTGATGAACTTGTAGCAATTGGTCTTCAGACCTGCCCATAAAAGAATGTTACTTTTCACAGTTAACTGAGAAGCTTAACAGTATACTTGCACATCAAATTAAAAATATTAATGAATTAATAGCGTAATAACGATCATGTGATGACAAAGAATAGTATCTCAGTTTGATCGGTTGAAATCTCTCTGTACATAATGTTTCGTAGGTTTGGTAAAATTGATCAGAAAGCAGAAACAAAATTGCAGAGACCTACTTAAAGAAACAATTATCTTGGTCTGTCATCTCTTTCTTCTAAATTAATCCATCCCACATTACCCCCTCTGTATGGACCATTTCAGGACTTCTTTGAAGTTCTTTCATCAAAATTTGAAAGTATTTGTCACATGTAGTTTACACAAAGAATAAAACACTAACCTTTTTCAAATTAAAGATAAACCATTTGATTGGTATTGTTATAAACGAAATTTCCTTTTATAAAAGACTCCATAATATTAACATTGTATTTTGTCTGCATGCCTCAAATTTACTTGGCATTTTGTTCAACCACAATTCGTTTTATATTAACGGTGCAACCCCATATCGTACCTGATGGAGTCAACATCTCACCAAGCACCTTCCGGGCCTCCATCTGACCCTCTCTAGCTCGATCCCTCCATTTCTTAAGGAGAACACTATGGGTTTCAGCGAGCTGGATTGAAAATACAAGATATGAGGCAGACCACAATCATTCTACGAGTGTTGTTTGTAAACAATATGTGCGTGCACGAATAATTATTTCATTTTCATTTCTTTTTCCTCAACAATATACACAAATAACTGATTTATATACATACAGCATACATGGTTGCGAAAGAAAGTGTTTTAAGAATCCTTGTGGCTTAACAAAGTACAACACTTGCATGCATTTATTAGAAATTATGGACCCATTAATAGAAAATTTCATACAAGGTAAAGACAATTTTTTTCATATTTTTTTTTGGGGGGGGGGGGGTTATTTGGGTTTTTGGGGGGTTAGATATGTTGAGTCAAAATGAATTATTTCTGCTAGCTTAGTTTTCTCTTTCCATACCCCGGCCCCCTGCATAAAGTAAACAATACACTTCTTTTTTGGGACAAAGGCCTGACTAGAGATGTTGTTTCATTGCCTTTCACAGCCTCTATTGGAACTATGGGAAATGATTACCTTTAAAGATAGCACCGCTAGTTCTAGGTCATGTTTATTCATGCTGTTAAATCAGATATCATTTTAGCCTTACCAGGACACATCTGTCATCACAACATTCATCTTCTGTCAGTTCATCAATTTCCCTCAGTGCCTTTCTGGGTCCACCCCGGGTCCTCGCCAATCGTCTGCTCATCTCTGGATCTGTCTTCAGCCTCTTATGTAAGAAGTTATTGGAGTAGAGAAGGATTCGTTTGGTGGCATGTTCGCAGAACTTGAGCTGGTCTTTCAAGACTGTCCTCTTCGATAAGACCAACTCCTCATATTCTTTTGATTTCCTCTGGCCGTTGCCAATTCCGACCTTTCTCTGTCTACGAAAAGGAGATGGCAATATGAGATGGATGCATTGATCATCTTGGTCTTATGATATCTTAGAAATATCAATCTGAGGAACTTTTCCATTTTATTTGGTGCTGTACTTACAAATATTGGCCTGGTTTGGAGAGTTACAGCTTACTGTTATCACCCCTTCTCTTCATGACCACTACAATGCTATGCACCATGTACTTAATGGTAATTTTAATACAGCAAGCTTTCACACCCTCTCCCAATGAACCTTCCCCTTCCCCCCCCCCACCACCCCTCACCTAGCTCTCACTAATACACTGCCTTTTGCCCTTCTAACTGTCAATCACAAACTTGTCCCTAACTGTCTGTCGCTTTGAGACAGCAACCAGAATAAATGTTTTCAACTCACTTCTTGCTCTTCTTCATTACTTCCTCCACGTTGTAAAACTTTTTGCTCCTCAGCCGTTGAGCTTCTTTCACTAGCTGCAAGAGTTGTCTGGCCCTCTTTTTAGCCTCGTCCATTTTAGCTGCAGGTGTCAATAAAGCGTCAGCGTTTAGTTTGAAACTGTTTTGATTTGTTTTCATGAATACACTTCTTGTCAAATATTTGTGTGACTACTTGATGCACTGTTCTGTTTGAAAATTATATAGTATTTATTCTTTTTTAGTTTGAAACTGTTTTGATTTGTTTTCATGAATACACTTCTTGTCAAATATTTGTGTGACTACTTGATGCACTGTTCTGTTTGAAAATTATAAAGTATTTATTCTTGGCCACAAGTATACACTTGGTTGGAATACTAGATTATATACCCTCAATGGTTGGATTTCTAAGTAAACAAAAACTGAATATTCATAGTAATGTGTATTCATAAGCCTTCATATCCTTTCTTTTTTTACGATGGCAATAATGGACAATGTCCCTCGTACCTAAATTATCTCTCCACAAATTTGAAAATGGGTTTGAAGTCGACTCTTGACTTTAGGAGGACTGCCTAAATTTGCTGTGACTTAATTAGGTGAGTGTTTACCTCCACAATTGAAACCAAAGGCAGGATTGAAATATGCCGGTGTGCAATAGTGAGAGGTAGTTTTGCCCCTTTCAGTTTTAAACTTATAAAACATTGTTACTTACTTCCATCTCCAATGATAAACTTCTGAATACAAGCACAAGGAGTCCTCGTGCGAAAATAAGGACAAGTTAACCTCTCGGCTGAAGGGATTAAGGCCGGACTTTTATTGATTTTGCAGGGGTTCTTGCCCCCAAGGAAACTTGTTTTCTTTCTAGTACTTTATTTAGCGATTTATCATCAAAATTATTACCAACATTGCCGCCTCACTGTTTCAGAGAAGGTATAAAAAATGCAACTTTTTAACCCATGCCATCATCTGACATTGGAAAAATTGGCTGTGAACACAGTTATAGTACAATTATAAATTGACAATAATAGTAACAAATAAAAGTTCTCCCTAGCATAGCATATAACATAGCAATTTATTGTTAGGATGATTGACATTAGGATTTTTAACAAGATTTTCAGGGCAACCATGCCCCCATACACCCCCCCTCCCCCACCCCCGTATGCTCATGCCCTCCAGTGTCAAAACCTCTCACACAAGAAATGCCAGGTGAAACCCTGATATAATATTGAAAATATCATTCAGAAGTTTTGGTGGAAACTTTTGAGAGTGAGAAGTATGACAATATTTTAAAGCGAGGGGAGCTCTTTCAGCCTGTCCTATTCACTCAGGACTTACCATCAGGGTCATTCAATTCACTTATCAAAGTTTGAGAAAACTTGTGAACATTTTCAAAGTATTTCTGCCGTTCCTCTGTCGAGGCAGGTTCGGCCTTATCAGGGGATGGGTTGTGATTCCGAGAAGCCCTCAATCCTGTTATGGGTAAAACAGCAGATAAATTTAAATTTGACTTAAATGCTAGCAAGTTTCTCTAATGTACTGCTCAAAGAGCATGTTCATTGCAACGGTTTATGAACTGTCGATAAACTGGATCGATTTTATGAAACATGCATCTAAGCTAAAGAAGAATGACTAACATTACCACAATTATAACATGCAATTCTTTTACAGAGAAAATAACAAATGGACAATCTAACTAAAAATAATGTATCTGGCAGTGTTCATGGCTTTGTCTGACATAAGTTAGTTACCTTTCAAACAATTACCTATAACTAGGAACGAGATGTCAGGGGAAACTTTATCCAGTATCGCATCGTAAGACGCTACACAATATCAGCAAATTGCTATACAATTGCAAAGATGTACAGCAGAACCGTAGTACTTTATAAGAGGCAAAATTCACTTCAAAACTGCTACACAACATTTTGACACTAAATTAATCCCTGGATCATGTTTAAATGGTCATCATTATTGACAGCAAATTTGCTAGAATGACAAATAATGGTCACTAAAATGCTTGGATATCAACAAGTATTTTATTATCGACCTCAAAGCCTTTTGCATTACTGAGACACATTAATGTCTAATTGGATCCTCATCTATGCCTGGAGAGATTATGGAGTTTCAGAATCTCGAAGAGAGTACTTTTGAATAACTTCTGGCAATTTCAAGCATGCTAAGAGTTAAAACCTTTTAAAATGGGATTTTTCGTACTCTCTGCAGATTTAATGGGTATGGAAAATCCAAGTTGTATTGTACTCACAACTTGCATAGAGAATCATTTTTTTCTTTCATATGTTTGTCAATAATTTTGGGGCAGTTAAGCCTTAAGGTTTCCATAGTAACACCATGACAACTTACAAAAATTCATTTCTTGCCTATAGTTAGTTTCTTTAAAGGTCAAGTCCACCGTATAAATCATCAACAATCAATCATTTCTCCAAGTTTTTAAGTTGCTATAAGAAAGAGTCACATTTGCACCACTTGTTGCCATAGTGATGTATACTTACCACAAGCATTACACAAGCGAAGTCTTTTGTTAGTCTTGGGGTCGATCCAGTATCGAACACCGACGCGCCACGACCTTCTACCAGCCCTCTTCTTCCTTTGCGGAGGAATAATAAACTTTGACTGACAGTAATCGCAACAGAAATGCTCACAACCTTTGGTGGCTGAGGGAAGAAGAATAAATGAATTGGCTGTCTTTGTAACTATCATGTAGAGACATATATGGTGATGAGTACAGTCTAGGCCTGCAACAGATTCACAGTAGACCTATGTCAGCCTATATATGCTAACTTGCGTACCATCATACAGCCTTGCCAATACTAGTAAATTTAACAACAGAAATGCTCACAACCATCTCTGAGTTGAAGCAATACAGATGTAAGACACTTTGCAAATACCATGTAGATATACTATGTGGGCACCACGAGGGCCTCTAACACCTTCAAAGCAGATGACTGTATAGTCCTATAGGCTATATTTGAATATAAGATTCTCCAGCATGTCAATAATTGAACATGTATGTAAGCCTATTTATGTATGTATGCAGTGGCGGAGCTAGGGATATTGGTCAGGAGGGGCGAGAATGGTCTGTAGGGGCGCTTTCGACACTAAGCGGAGCGCCACCACTGGTTGGCGCGTAGCGTACAGAAAATTTTTGAGTAAAGATACTCCCTAGATCGCCGGAAATGACCCTTTCCGGGCCTTGCTAATTTGCAGATAAACGAAGAAT
>KN889636.1:5610-17925 GCA_000934455.1 Apostichopus parvimensis | reverse complement strand
AACTTGCAAGGAAAACATAATACAAAATTTAATAGCTTACGAAGTGCATACTGTGTAAATTATAAGTATTCATAAACAGTTTGTGTTCATTTATTATTTTCAAAACCAACTTAAAAATGTTTATTGATCAATGATCATCGATATCACAAGAGCTTTGCTATGCTCACATAACCCCTAAACAGTGGAGTATAGCACTAGCGACACACGTAGAGTCGTAGACAACTAACACTGATCAAGTGGAAATCTCCTGACTGAACGCAAAGTATAATCACACTAAATTACTTCAAGATACAGTACCTTTTAACAAGATGAAACAATGGTACTCTTGTGTTTCCTGCTGCTAAAATCAATGAGTTAATGGTCAAAACAAAAACCTTTTAGAGCTGATATGCAAAAATAAATCCACAACATATGATTAATGGTCATGTTGGTAAAAACATTTTCGCTGACGAAGCATCGAACTGCCGAGTTGGTTATTATTCACTGTTCATGAGTTAATGGTCCAAACAAAAACCCTTTAGAGCCGATATGTATGCAAAAATGAAATCCACCATGAAACACAATTATTTGTCATAGTCGTAAAAAGCATGGAACTGCCGAGTTGGTTAGGCTTCACGGTGCCAACGGTAGGATAGTATGAGGTACACAAGAAAGTGAAGAGATGAAAAATGTTTAGTGTCAAGTTTTGGCACACCAGTTTGCAGTTAAAATGGCAAGAATACAAAATTGGAAAAAGGATAGATAGTCGCTACTCGAGTAGCAGTTCAAAATTGCATTGAGTTACTGTATAGGCCTACTTGCCTACACCTAGCTAGTATAGGCTTAGTACTACAGGAGCCCTAGTGTTGCAGAAGCCAAGCTACCTTCATAGCCATGCAGAAGCATTCTTGCCAATGTTCTTTGGAATTGTTTGAGACGAAATAGACCTAGGTGCATTCTAACGATGCTGTATTTCACGTTGTTCATCACTTTCCTTTGCTGGAATAAGTTTAAATTTCAAACTGCACAGAAAAATCAATTTTCCAATGTGCATTACCTAGTGCCATGTATCTGCGTAACTTAAGTTAGAAAGTATTGATGTCGTAGTTTGTACTAGTATATCACAAGTAGTGAGACTTAAACATAGCGTTCATAGAGGTAAGTGAATTTTGCGTTTTGGCGAGTAGATTTTTAGTCACGCTCGCCAAATGGCAAATATTTTTAAGTATATTTTGTTGAGGCATGGTACAGATTACCGTGTAGCCTTCTGTAGTGAGTGGATTACATTTGAAATTCATGCGGCTGGCCTCGGAGTAGTGACAAATACTTGCCTATATTATTATACAAATGTAGCGAAGGTCTCAATGAGCAGATTAGAAAGAAAAAGAAATATATCTTCATTCGTATCACTGGAGGCAAGAAATTATAGTTGAGCTGAGGTAAGTTACCTGACAAAAAGAAAAAATATTACTCATGTACGGTAATAGCCTTCTTTGAGTTGATTTCATCAACAGAGTCCTGAGTAAATTTGAGCAAGAATGCTCCTTCCCTTTGAATGGAAATAATGTGGAGTTTTTTTAAAAGTTGCATCTTTTTTTGACCACATTGCCATGGAGATTTACTAAGTATGCACTGTGCCATAGTAGATTCTGGGACTACACTCGCATAACGATGAGAATAAAAACAAATTCTTTCTGAACAACATTTGATCGCCCTGGGCGTGCATGGCATTTTACACACGCTTACATAAGAAGAAAATGTACAGCAATGAGCAAATGCCTAGTGATGGACTTTAACAAGTCTAATCATAGACTAACATATACAGTATACCATACAGTAAGCACTGTCAATAGATTTGTGTGCTGGATAGGTTATCACTAGTGGAGTGCAGTATAGGCATATGATTTGTGTACTGAAGATAGGCAAATAGTACATAAACAGTTGTGACATCCTGGTTTGGCAAGTGCTCCCACAACGAATTTGTCATATGCTATCGGACACGAAGATACAACATGTAAATGTAGTAATGTACTAGTTTATGGAAATAATCTTGAACACAACACATGTTTTCCATTTTCAAGAAATAAATTTTCATAAAGAAATGATATTATTGAAGAGTGACTTGCTGAAAGGAAATGAAGAGCAAGGTATCTAGACAAGCCTTGTCCTATGCAAGTGTACTCAATGTGGGCAGTGTTGAGATCAAAACAAGAAAAATTAGAAATTTTTCTTTCACGTAGGGGATTAGTAAATATTGGGCCTTTTAAAAGAGATCTGGAATTAAGTATCGTATATTCTTCTTCCCAAGCCATCCTTGTATCTAGTCCAGATTCATGGAAACTGTAGAAAGAATTCAAAACATGATTTTAAAATTAAGATTCGGAAAATTAAGAAGGAAATTTTTTTTTCTCATGAAAATGTAGAACATCTGTATCATATACTGTCAGTACAGATCTGGGTTAGGATGTAAGTGAAGTAATGTGTTTGTCTTCCCTCTCAACGATGCAATTTACTTCGCATCCCTCTCTTACCTGTCTCCATCGACTAAATGCACTTTCCTCTACCTAACCTAGGTACTAAACTTGGTAACGTTTTTCGCATTGCACCCAAGTACATGAATCTACCCAATGTTGTAGCTTAATAAGAATGATGGTAATTTATAACGCCTGCATATCCAATCGCATGGGTGCTCTAGGCACTGGAGAGAAAAGAAAGCAAAACGAATGAACAAAAGAGTTACTTGGTGAACATTGATGAATGCTTTTAAGGTGCAAGCAGTGACATTTATCTTTAATTCATACTTCTGTATATGAAATGTTCATTGTTTTGCCTCCTATAGCATTAAAAGACATGAACTGTTGAGTTTCTTTTCCTGGTGGCCAAATTATTTTGGACAAAGTAGTTCTTATGCAACTTGGGCTGATTTAGATTTAGATTATGATTTAAATGTTAACTTTGTATAACTGGCAGATCTGGTAAAAAGTTACCACAGATGACTGTGTATTAAACCTTGCTTGTTTATTCTCCCTCTATAGAGGCAGATTTTACAGTGCATGAGTTTGTTTGAGAACTTGCCGTCTGAACCTGGGAATAATTTGTCTAAATTTTGTAACTATGCGCCAAAATGGCCAAATTGTGTTACACAAATTGAAACGTGTACAGTAATGGAGTTTGTACATTGAATGGTCTCTGTACATTTACTGATGTACGTGACAGATGAAACTCTCATAGTTGCTATCCAGAATATATACTGTAGACAGTTTTAGAAATATTTACCTGGACTTATATAAGTTTTTGGTCTCTGTAGTTTTGGGTCTCTGTATGCCATTGCAAGAATCATACTGTAGCTATTTTAAGTCCTGCAACCTTAACAAAGCTGTTGACGACCTTTGAAATCATATAGGTTGTCTATCTGGAACAATTTTCTTCATACATGTATGAATGTAAATGTAAATATTTCACTTAATAATGCGCCATAAATCCAGTGCTGAAGGCTTCATCAAAGGCACAGTCGAGAGCTTAGAAGATGAAAATATCTATAAAACAGAAATGTCTTCAGCTGGGATTTGAAACATTTATATGAGGTGGCTTTCCTGAAGTTAAGTGAGATGTCGTTCCACAATGTAGGGGCAGCAATTGAAAAAGCCTTGGAACCACATGAAGAAAGTCTGGCCTTTGGAACTTTAAGAAGTGTCTGATTAGAGGACCACAAGTCACAGGATGGTTGATATGGGCTCAATAAGTTCTTCTGGTAATCCGGGGCCATTCCATTCAAACACTTGTAGGTGAGAAGCAGCAGCTTAAATTCAATGCAGGCAGGTATTGGCAGCCAATGTACAGTAGGTTCTCAATATATATATCACATCAAAATATTTCCTCTGCATTTCTGCAATCAATTTGTCTTTTTTTCTTCCCTTTTACACAGGCTTAATCCAGGCCACATATTTGAATGTTTTTTTGAGGTTGCCGCCCCTTCGGAGGACAGTCCAGGTAAGCTCTTTGTGAAATTCTTTTAATGTCAATCCATTAAAAGCTAGAATGGAAAACTTTGACTCAATCAAAGGTAGGGCAACAATGGATACACATGTATACACCTCTGCCAGTCTTTCCTAACTGGGTGATCCTTTTGTATGTGTTCTATTGTACTCAGATAAAGTTATAGTTGGCACTGACCTTCCCACCTTCCTTTCTAGATGTTGACACTACCCATTTATCATCAAGTATGCTGATTCTTTCGGTTTTAGCTCTGTAGTTTTTGAGTTGCTATATACACAACCGTTTGTTGTTTCTTCATGGTCTCTAATTTTGACAGAACGGTCAATAAACATGTAAATACAAATATTAACTTTACTGTGTAAACTGTAACCTAGGGTAATCTTAATTCCCCTCCCTGTGTGACCTTCTTTCTCGTGAGCTCTGCTATGAACAGGATGTCATCCTCGCCTTGTAACTATTAATGAACTTCCCATTTCAACTGGAAAAGTCGGAAATGTACCACGCACTGTGTACAGTGTTGCATCTACAGCTGTGCACTATCACAATACCATGATTCTGTAGTGCTGTACACTCTTTACATCTTTGGCTGGGACTTTAGTACTTTAGTACGGTCTTCACTTTGATCTCTGAGGCATATATTTTGTGTCCAAAGTCTTGCTCTGTGACACATCTCTTTTTCGTGTGACAATGTGACATTAATGTAATAACATTGGCAGAGATAATCTATGCACCGTCTACAGAACAGGAGGAGATATGACTTTAAATTCACAGTCTCACAAAGGTTTCTGCTTGGGGGGGGGGGGGATTAGTAATGTACCACCATACATCAGATAACAATCATGTTAGCTTTAAACAAGATATTGAAGGAAGCAGATGGAGTGTGTTTTGCTTTGTTGTCCCACACGTACATCACACATCCATATAAGGACTTGAAATCCCTTCCTGAATAGAGTTTGCACTTGTTGCTTGACTTTCTCAAAGCAGAAATCACATTCTCCAAAAGAAGTGTCAAGTTACTCGCACCTGTCGGTGTGTATTACAAAGATATCAACAAATACTGAGGGAATCCACAATGGCACATGGATACTCCCTTCCTGTTTGTCACGTGTAGTCCTAGCTGCATCAGAATTATGTACATGTATCCAATACAGGAACTTCTTAGCATATCATGAATGAACATCTATGAGTGTTTGGTCCTTGTTATGTCAGTCTGCTCTTCAGACGTAGGAAACCCTTCATTAGCTCTTGTCCCTGTTTAGAATGCCATAGAATTCCATATTGTACCACTACAGTGCACTCACTGCCTTATTAGATGATGATCTGTGAACATATATATGTAAGTGAGGGATCGCAATTCTTTTGGCATGACAAATTGTGGATGGCAGTCCGGTTGTCCAAGACAACCAACTGTCTGTCTGGACAAGCAAAATCAGCTGTTGGGGTCTATTTGTTTACATGAAATTCAGATTGCAAAAATGATAAATTGGTACCACTACCAAAGCTTGCGTGCTATTTCACAACCTACACGTCCCTCCTACAATGTACAGATTGGTCATTGTTAGCTTTTTGGACAAGTTGACAACCAAAATTGCTGTTCAGACAGCCGAAATGTAAGGTGAAAAACCAGAAAAAAATCCTTAAAAATTTGCCGTTGAAAGGCACACTGAACATGTGATCTCATAAATTGTATGATGTTCTGTCAGGCAAAAATAAGGGATCCAGAGTGGTGATACACATTGGGGGGGGGGAGGGGGATGTAGTAGGGATAAGGGAGTGGGGAGGTAGGCAGTCACCTTGAAGGTTTCAATAGAGGTGTAATCTTAATATGTTACCAAGCAACAAGTTAGGCAGATTGGAGTGCATATGTTTAGGGGAGACTGGTAAACTTAACAAATTCAAACCCAAGTGGTTCAAATGAAGCAAATCAATTGCTGATTCCATGTAACATTAATTACTAGTACTGTAGCTATCTAATAACTAATCCTTAACAATGGCTGGTTATCTTTCCTAATGTACTTTCCCGTTGTAGAAATTACTCAAGTTCCTTGAAAAATGTTCTGTCCAAATTCTTTGCAGTTTTTCACCACTTGTAAACAAAACTTAGGCACAACATTCAGTTGATATGTAATGAACCAACAACTCATGATAGTGAATTTTAGCCCCTATTCTTAATGCAGCTTTCGGTGGGCTAACTTGGCTTAGTACATACTGTACAGTACTCTACCAGCCTTGGGAGATGCTCTTCTGAAAAATAATTTGTTCACAAAAATTAATTGCGAACATTATGTTGCTCAAAACAAAGACTGCACAGACTAATAGTGCTAAAAATTGTTACTTTTTTGTAAACCAATGTTCCTTATGCATTGTTCCGTCAACTAAATTTTGCTATCTGCTGTACCAATATAATCTTTAATATCTCCGTAAAATTAAAAAAAAATACTGGATCCAATAGTGCCTCGGCTATGAAAGTTTGGTATGTGTATGTGAAGGTGTAGGTCAGGTGTAGGTGTAGATAGTTTGAATGTTGATCATGTTTGTATTGAAAGCTTCAATATACCTTCTGAAACTTTTTAAAATATTGTAGCTTATAATGTCATGAATATTGTTTTATATGTAAATATCACTGTTTCTGTTCAACAATGATACCTAGAATCCAGAATATGTAAGTTATATAACTGAAACGTTTCCAAACACACAACAAGCTGCTTTGAGGTGAAATGCAGCCATCTATTGCATTCTTAAAAGCTCTGTTAACATAAATATATATCTAGTACAGTATGTACTACAGTCAGTGTGTATAACATTAGTGTGATACTGTATGTACATATATACTACTATTGACCTTCAGTATTGATACTGCACAGTTAGTTAATGAGGAACAGCACAGTAAGTCTACTTTTAGTTGTCTGTCTCTAGACTCTTTCATTTTACACAGGATACTGGTGTGTTTGTGTGTGTGTGTTAGCGATTAAACCTGCAGTTTTAAACCACTCAGGAATGTTTTAAATGCTAATATAGTGATGAAAGCGAAAGGAATTATTATCTACTCAAACTGTAGGTTTAACATCCATTGTAGTAAAAGGTTAGATATGTAAGTGTATGTGTGTGTGGATATATGAAATCATTGTGTTATTCTTTAATACATATCATTAAAGTGTATTCAAGGAAAAGAATACCCTTGGTTGTAAATATTTAGTTCTGAAACATGATGCAACTTAATGTGATCAATTTGTTAATGTGACCCTTAATGTGACACATATGTGACAATCAATGTGATGCTTAATATTACAGTACTGTACATCTACCATGCATGCAATGACATTTCAGTAGCCCCCCCCCTAACATACTTGTACAAAAAACTGATGATTGCATCTGTTGAGCAATTTTGACATTTAACATGAAATATGTTAAAGCCAAAATAGGACTTTTAATTATTAATAATTAAAAACATTCTGAGTGACTGATTGATAGTGTTAGAGTGATATCAGTTTTAAAAATCAGAATTACTCTATTAAAATCGCATTTTAGAATCAAAATATTGGTTTCATTGCCAGTACTGTATCAGAATTTAATGAAGTTGTGCATAATTTGCCTTGAGCATGGTATTTAGTGACTATGGAAGCTTTCAAGGTTTTTACTAGAGCTGCTTTAGAGAACTAACACCTTAAAATTCTGTAAATATGTGACTATCTGTACAAATTCAAATCGATGGCCTTTAAAGCAGCGCATTGCACTTCATTGGACGATTTGCCACATTTAAGTATCAGAGAATAATTTATCCCGTATCACATGGTAACATGCTACGTAAAGCAGGCAAATTGCCATGCAATGGCTATTGTGATGTGCAGTATATCAGTGTCTGCCACTCTGTGTATTAGTATTTCATGGTAGACAAAATACATAGCCTTTACTACTGCTACAAGGACTTTCAATGGTAAATTATTCCCTGAGCTTGCTGTTTCATTTTATCAAACACATTTGATGTATTTTTCAAAATCTGATTGCAAGTGATCGAATGAAGCATTTTTGCTCTCGAAGGTCACCAATTAGCACTTAAAGTATTAGGTTTATTCAATCACAATTCGTAGTGCTGATCTAAGATACATACAGATACTTTGTTCCCGCCATCCTAGTCAGGTGACGAAATGTCCTGGATTGATCAGCGTTCTCAAAGATTCTCTCGGAAATCTCTAACGGTGGAGAAAATTCTCTGTCAGATGATGAAGTCCAAACACTTTTAGAAAATGCCAGAAAAACATGATTTTCCAATGAAAAAAGACTATCACCAAAATAGGCCTGTATAATTCACGAATGAGGAATTTGAAAAGAGGAGGTGATGGGCCATGAACCGGAGAAAGGGCCCAGTTCTAAATCATTAATACTGTTAGTAGGCTACTACTTACAGTACTAGGCTAGGCTTAGTAGGCTGATAGATGTGAAAGTGCGATAGTAGAGTCGAGACAGGTAAGAGAGGAGGGCAGTAAATATCCAAACAAGGGGAGTTTGGAATTTTCATTATTGTATGTGAGCCACCAAACCAAAAGAGGGAGGAAAAACATCAAAAGAGAAATAAAATTGTTACTTGGAAAACCAACAAAGTCTTCTTGACTATTTGAAAGAAAGAAGAAAAAATAATTGAGAAGTTAAAGACCGACATGAATGGAAGAAATCAGATTTGAATGAAATCGGTCGCTTTTGTAGATATCTGTAATTTGTGTCAGGTAGTTGTGTTCCTTCTAACTAAACTGTATTGTACTTGTAACATCTCATTGGATAGTCCCTCAATGTCACTCACAAAGAGATCATTTCTGGTTGCAATGATTTTGACTGCCTCTACAGTAGAGAGCTCTCTTAATGACAGTTCTGTTGTGCTGAATGAGAAAACTGTATCCTGCAAAAGTTAACATAATGTTATAGTTACACTTTCATTTGGAAATCGTTGACGTTTCCATCCCTCTATTAATCGTGTCAAGTCTGATTTTTGAGGATTTACGCTAAACTGATTATGTTTTCCATGTGTGACCTACGTTTTATTTTAGTGGTAAATTTCTATACATGTGATACTGCTTACCACTCAAATATGGTTATAAACATTTGCCTTTTAGTTTGCATATTTATTGATGTGAGTTGTGGCATGCACATAAACCCTTTGAAATGTATGTGTGTACGTATTATGATACAAGTCATGCAACACATGTCAAAAATGAACAGATATTGTAGATTTTACAAACTGTTGTTTACACAGTCAGCATCCATATCGCCCGAACTGGAATTTGTTCATTTGTGTAAATTGTGTTTACTCTGCTGTCTGTACATGGCAGTGAAGTACAGACTCTACATGGTAGTGTACCACTCTAGTACATCCTACTGTTATGGTACTGTAGGCCTATACTCACTGTACTACTGTAGTCTTTAGGGTATTAAGTGTATAGCACTGTATATGTATATACAGGTGCAGCATTTGTTAGAATTTTCATCCACATCCATAACCTTGGTTTTAATAAATAAAGTTTGTGTGTTTGAAGCATCTGTAGAAGGAAGTGATGTGGGAAGTAATCAGCAGTCCAGTATTTACTTATCAATTCACTATTCAATTTTTTTTTTAAGGGGAACCTCATTCTTCCTGCATGTAATTGTTGTACACAGTTTTCCAATCTTTTGTCATGTGTAATGCAGAACTTTCTGTGTATTCTTGGAAAAGTTCCTGATATTAATTTTGTTAAACCGTTTGATTGCCTGGTCAGGAACCAGCATCTATAGTCATGTCCCCTTTGTTAAGAGAAATAATGACTCATCGCCGGTAGCCAGCTTGTCAAATTTGGACGAACTTGAGGGAGGCATTTGCACGGATCCAATAGGGATCCAATAGGGATCCAATAAGGGATCCAATACTGAAACCATAAATTTGACAAAAAAGGTGGTCTGGAGGGGCATAATCATAATTGGGGGGGGGGGGAGCCCCCATGGCTACATTCCTGTAATGACTCCAGTTGGCTGTTGTGTTTCCTTGTTGCATTACCCAAGAAACCCACATGTTTTCACACAGTGTAATTTCAATGCTTTGTCCTTGTCATCATCTATTTATGTACAGTAGCACTCTAACATAATGAGCAAAAATATGAATCATTGAAACAAATAGAAAACTAGGTTATATCAAATAGAAACAATTTCAATCATCTTAACTCCATAATTAAAAAGAGTTTTTCTTTTGGGACAGTTAAAAGTGAGTTGAAAAGTGAAGTTGCAGGGTGTTCCATAGATGTGGTGCACAAATATGAAAGTGCCCTATTTCCATAAAAATTAAGAAGGTATTATAACTTAGGGACCAATAAAATTAGTCCAGTTCATTGGTAATTAGTGATGCCAGTGCTTTCAAGAGGATTTTTATTTGATCTCTTTGGAAGATTCCCCAATTTGTTTGTTTGTTTGTTTTTATTTGCATCTAATTACTGACTGATTGAAAAGTGGTCTGATGGACAGAGTGTTAAGGGACGATTCACATACATTGCATGAGAAGGTACTGGAGGGGGGGCGGGGGTAAGGATGGGGGGAGGCTGTACCATTGAACTATAAACCTAAATCTTTTCAATAAGTACAAGAATTATTGTATTCATACTCTTTTTTGTTGTTGTCACATTTATCTTCTCATGTAGAGCCTAAAATCGTGAACAGATTTCCAGAAGACTTCAAAGATGTAGTTGTTGACAAGGAGCTTCCAAAGTTCTGCTTCCCATACGATGTTGGCAGGTACAGTATAAAACCGATATACATGCAGCCTGCATAGGCCTAGGAGCCCAACTTGAGTTGGGGGGGCTGTAACGACTTGCCCGAAAAATATAACCAAAATTTTAACGTGCATATCATATAGGCATGCATCGGTTATTTCATCGCAAACCAATAACATACAATCATTTGCCGTGTTATTACCCTTCCATATTGGTTATAATTATTGGGGAAGTCGTTACAATAATAATGATGATAATAATATCAGTTTAACCATTGAAAAACACATTTCAAATTATTTTCTTTCAGTAGGTGCCCGAAAAATTCTCAGCATATTGCCCGAATTATCACAAGAATTTTTGTGAAAATTCGGCCCCCCGCCTCCTACGCCTATGGCAGCATGTGCATCCAACCCTGTTAGAAGTAGGATAAGAGGAGCTGTTCTCCTACAGACCTTGGGAATAGGGTAGGATCACCAGGTGGGAGGGGGGGGGGAGTGGGAGAAGGATGGTAGATGACTGGAACAGTCCTTAACAAAGGAGGATTGGGAATTGGGTCGGATGAGTGGGAGAGGGGGGGGGGTAGGGAGAACGGGGCAAAGGCAGGTGAATGGAAAAGTTCTTTTCACGTGTGGGAATGGGTAGTTGAAATGTGGTTGAGGAAAGGAGGGGATGGGGATGATTTGGGAGGCCCTGGTAGGATTTTTGGTTCCTTGCTTTTTGCAAAGCAAGGAACCTATGCATTCAACTTGGCGTGTGTGTGTGTGTATGTGTGTGTGTATGTGACGCTTGGCTTGTGTACACGATATCTCAATAAGGAAATGATGTATCATGATCAAACTTGGTGGGTGGATAGCCCATAGTAAGAGGAAGATCCCTATTGTTTTTGTTGCCCGCAAAGGTCAGTTAGATGCCAAAAACCAATATATTAAAAACAGCAATAACTCCCATTGACAGGGTCCGACATGGTTGATATTTTGGGAGTAGTTGTGAATGGGGTAAGGGATCGTTTCCAAACATAACGGTAATGTGATCAAAGGTCAATTAATGATAAAAAACTAGTATTTTTGTGATAACTTGAGAACGAAATGTCCGTTAGGGTTGGGAGTTGCTTCAGTGTAATCCAATTGTCAACCCGCATCTGGGTGACCCTTGACCTCAATTTGACCTCTGGTGACCTTTACGCGTTTTGGGGATTTCTACAGTTTTGATGCTATTTTCAGATGTCAAAGGTACCTTCTGATCATAAATGTCAATAGGTTGACCCCGTGTGACCTTTTTGTGCGAAGTTATAGGGGGTCAAAGTTTTTCGGTCGGAGTTAGGATGGCTGTACAGACTTGTTGTTTTGATTTTTGGAATCAGGAGATAAAACTACATCTGAAACCAAGGTCAAAAGGTCAAAGGTCACATTAGAAAAAAAGTGCTTATTTTGGGAGGAAACGAGTAAAGAAGAAAATGTTTGGTTTTGATGCTAGATTTGGATATCAAAGGTACCTTCCGATCAAAAATGTCAATGGGTTGACACCCGTGTAACCTTCGTGTGCGAAGTTATACGAGGTCAAAGTTAATTTTCAGACATTTAATGCAATAACTCCCAGTTCCAAGGTGTGACACAGT
>KN889634.1:33085-55080 GCA_000934455.1 Apostichopus parvimensis | reverse complement strand
GAAAAAATATACTACATTAAAAAATTGCTTGAACATTGTCAACTAAACTGAAACAAAGTGGTGACTCTCCCAGCAGTAACTTGCATTATCTAAGGAAATTGAAAATCAACAATCAAGTATTTAACAAACCAGTTGAAGGGAATTGTGACAGCATTTTAAACACACACTTGAGAAATCTGTTAGATTTCTCAAAAAAGTAGCAAGGTTGTTATGAACCAAAAAGCCAAAAGGCTTAGTGACTTTTTACAATTATGACTTTGACTTCTGAGAGAAACCATAGGAATTCTTGTACTCAGTGAATGGATCCACATGTTAAGTATGAAGTTCATCCAAGCTTTACTTTTTTGAGTTATTTTGTCCAAAAGGTTTCATACTTGGACCTGTGTTGACCACAATAACCATTGACCTCTGCAGAAAATGACAAGGGTCTTCCAGAAACTGAATGCAATGATCTTAATGAAGAAGGCATCGGTTTCTTTGCAGGAATAGTTTCAAGTTTATACCATCTAACAACATCGGGTTACATGTGTTATATACGTGTGTGTATTTGATACTGTATTAAATATTGTGCAAACACTGATACGAATCCATATAGACAGCATTATTAAAGGCTTGATTTTGGTCACTGTTAAGGAGTTGGGTTCTGAACTTTCTTATATATGCAGTTCATTAGTTTGACTAGCCAAATTTCATTATGAAAATTTCGAATTTGCTTTTGTGAGTGAATAATACTAGAAAATATCAAAAAATATTTCGAATTGGAATTATCCAGTGCCAACTTCCTAGATAACATTGATGTATTGTAAACCTCATGTTTAAATAAGACTTGGTTTAGTAAAATTGCCAGAAATTGGCAACAACAAAACACCAAAACTTTTAAATTATGAATTCTTGCGATATCCTGCCTGTCAATGGTAAGTAATCCAAAACATAAATTATTTGGACCATTTCACTTTGAATATGGCTATACTGTAATGTTAGCAAGGTCATTGGGATAGAATTTGTTTGGCATTTTCTTCACTTCTTCCAAGCAGAAGAAAAGGAAACACCATAGAAATCATCATAAAATACATGGATGATACAGTTAGATGATTTCATCACATTTTCACTACAATACGGCTCATTCGGCTTAGTAAGCAAATCTTTCTTAACTTCCCTTAGAGAAGTAGTTTGCATTTGCCAGAATATGAATATACACGTGTTAGATATTACTGTAAATCATTGTGTCAGGAGACACATGTTTAAGAATGAACACAATGGCTTTACACAGGGATCAATTACCGATTTCTCTTGGACTCGAGGGAGCAGGTCTTGAACAACCTTGATGTGGGTCCAGCCCTGCTTGTCCATTACTTATCACTATCCCGCTATCTAGGCTGTCCTGGGAGTGCAACATTCGAGCATTCCACGTTCCTTTCGACTCCTTCCATTTGCCTTTGCTGCGTACCTCTCTGAGTCTCAAGGAGCCAAAGCCATTGATGTAGCCCTGACGAGGAGGGGAATTCTGTCCTCCGTGTAATGGAGAGGAGGGCACAGTGTCATGTGGTGTTGAATACAGACTAAGATTATCTTGATACATTGACCAATGGTCAAAATGTCCCATAGTGTTTGTGCTGAACGAACTCCTACGGTGGTAGAATAGTATATAGGCTCCTTTAGATGCGATTGAATCTTCCGAAACGGAAGTCAGTTTTGTATCATCAAAGTGATACCACTGGTTATTGGTTGAGTTCTTGCAATATGCTGAGGACAAAAGAAAGATGTTTCTATGAATAACAATTAATTAAATAGTTTATTGAAATAAAAATAAATTGTCTAGGATGTGTCCCCTAACCATGTGTATTAAATCTAGAATCAATGGAACATAGTAGTAATAAAATATGTAACACAGTACTAATATAATATGTTACACAGTAGTAATAAACATAAGACATTGTACTAATAAAATATGTAACATAGTAGTCATAAAGTATGTAACATTGTAATAATAAAATATGTAGAGCAACAAAAGCTGTAGTATAGTGAATGAATAGTACGAAACAGTGTACAAGATAACGCTTTCAGCATAACAGCAATAAACTGTGCAATGTACTTATTAAGTGTTTCTCTTCCACAGTTATAACATTGTGGATACACAACTAAAACCTGGAAATTTCAGATTAAGTATTTCTGGACTTAACATTAAATGTGTAAGTATCTCAGTTATTATTTCTTTACCTGTGTAATGTCCACCACTGAGGTTACCAACATGGTTGCATACGGCATGTAGGTCATACATACAGTCTGGGCCCTGTGATGTAGTAGAAGGTCTGTGGTCAGATGAGGACCTCCACTGGGACCATTTGGTAAGATTGTTGATCAAATTGATCTTACTTTGGGAACCAGCTTGGTTGTTTTGGTTCTGGTTTTGCTCCACGTAAGAGGAAAGGTCGAGACCCTCGACAGGAAACTGAACCATCGTTGAGAGTTTATGTCTAGAAGAGGGAGTCTGAAACAGAGCAAAGAACAAAGTTTGACCGAGACTGAAATCTTATGCCAAAAGCAAGCTACCAGGACGTAAATCAAAATTCATGATCCTCCCAGCATCGACTGGCCCTCTTAATGTGGAATACCAGTAGTCAGGTATTTTATTTTGAGTAGGATGTACTGAAGGCAAACACCTAAATTATTTATTACTATTGATTTCAAGCTCACAATAAAAATGCCTTCTTCATGATGACAGCAATCCACCATGAACACACAAAGTTTGTTCATGTTTAAAGGTTCTTCAAATTCTCAGTATTTCTAGATTGTGATGGTTGAACCTCAAAAGACAATGGGTTTGTACATATTACAGACATTATGACAAATACATATTCCAGGTATTACATATGCCACTATTGCCCTTTTTCAGTTGGCTGTATTTACAAGGTTCACACATTTGTTGACCTCAAATCACAGGGCATCACACATAAAACACTGTCATGATTCCAAAGGTTTCTGAGCCTTCGGCATCACAACCAAAGTTTATCATCGACCAGATCTTTGTAACACTAATCGCATCTTTCATTTTTTAATTTAGTTTATGAGCAGTAAAATTATGACCAGCATTTTGCAGACAAGAATGGTCTTACATGGATCACTACTATCTAAAACATAATATACTTCAAAGTGAAGCTTGACTGAATTTCATATGATGCATGAAGATCAACTGTAACAAGTACTAGAATTCTATTTATTCTAATTAAGGCAATGGCTTAAGATACCACTTCTTATCCAATAGCCTTGCCAGATTGTAGTAAGAAAGACAGACACTCACATGATAACAACATTACCGGTCAGTGATAGTTAACTTCCAATTTACACTTTTGCTTAAACAAGGTGAGCTTACAAACCTCTGTTCTTAAATGAATTCTGACTAAACCATTGGAGAAGTACTTCCTTCCAGATAAAGACAATTTATGAGGATTTGTTTTAACAGGAACTTGTAGTTATCTTAAGTTAGACTACCGTGAGCTTAAATTCAACAGAAATTCTTCATAGAACAAGATTATCTTATGCTTCCTTGCTTGCTTGCTGTGGACTGGGGTTCACTGCCAGAGTTGAACTTGTCATGTTCACCTTGTGATCAATACCATTTCTGTTTTGTTCGTAGTACTACGAATAGGAGCACTCACGACAGACAAGTGAAATAACCAAACATTGCAATTGGCCTTGAGAAACCTGCCAATAACAGGTCTTTGAAATAACCAAACATTGCAATTGGCATTGAGAAACCTGCCAATAACAGGTCTAACATTGAAAGGGGTTTATCATTTCTTCTTTCTTTTGTTATAGCGAAGGCTTAAAGGTCTTTGTTATAAGATCATCTCATAAACGATTAAGTACATTCATTAACACATCCTTGGGTTTACTAATACTAAACAAAGAGTACAAATAAGAATTTCTTCTGTTAATATCTGTTCCTTATATTTCAATCAGGAGTTTATGAAATGGAACTTTAAATTTCAAAGTTTCTTGGATACGTCCTGATAGGTATGAAATGCAAAATAACTAGAAAAGAAGATTTTATTCAAGAGAAGCATGATGTAGATTCTTATCACCTGTTTGAACCGCTTGAGATGTACGACGAGAATATCTGGGAGAGACCACAGACTTAACTTCTTGGTGCACTGCTGTAGCTTACGGCAGTTCATGCACTGCCAGGCATTGTCCGCAGCAAGCTGAGGATAAACAACAAAGAGGATTTAATAGTTCACATTTGTATTAAAACAAATCAGAAGAATCATAGATACTACAGAGGCTATTGTAAACCAGTTTCTGATTGTTTTAATGCGTGTTATGCTGTGTTTTGCTTTGTATGTGCGATGATGTGCATGTCGTCGAGCGTGGGTAACATTGTTGCATGTGAGATGCCTTGTGCAATGTTCTTAGTTTAAACTAGCCTTTATTCTATTTGCTTCTGGTTTATTCTAATTAATTTGTCATAATGACAATAGATGGCGATTGGCGTGTATTTGTTTTGAAGGATTGAATCCCAAACTTTCCTGTAAGTTGTTCTTCGTTAAAACCTCCTTTGATGTAACGAATTATATAAAGTATAACTCAAGAATGATATTGTCTATGAAAAATTACTGTTTTATTTTTAAGTCATATAATACAAGGAGAACATTGCGGTGTTAGTAATTTTGAATATGCTTTAACTGTGTTTATGGATATTTCATGGTGAGAATCCTGTTCCACGATGATTGATTTTATGTAAGGTTATGTATTCTTGTAACTCATTGATGATTGTCATTATTGTTTATATTACTAAATCCATTTTCCACATACGACCGTTGAACATTATTGTTCATGTTTCTTTAGTCACCAGGTTGTTCAGATTGTCCAGAACGACCGTCTAGAACCGACATTGCATAAACTTGATGCAATGATTAAAATCTGATCTGCGTTGTGTAAATGTTTGGCTCTGCAACTGTCTGAAACAAATCTCTGGGAGATTTTATACAACTATAACAGCCACAAAGATGGAGACAAGGTATATGGGTGAATGGATGGTTGGGGTAGGAGGGGGATTAGAGTGGGGGGGGGGTCATAAAGCTGATGGTGGCAAATATTTGTCAGAGGAAGTGGTGAGTGGATGATACATTTGTATCGTAGATATGGGAGATATTGAGATAAACAATCAGAATAAACACAAACAAAATCAGAAAGCCAGTTGGATTTGTGACTCCTTGCCATACAATTTGCTCAAAATTCAAAGTAACTAACTGACTAATGTAGAGCATGTGAGTTAAATTTGTCCAAGAATGAAGTGACAACCAGAAAAGATTTAAGTAGCAATCCCTTGTGGGCATCAATCATGTTAATCACTCATGAATAACGATTTTTACAGTATAGAGTTTTAAACCAAAATGTTTCCAATATCCAGAAAAAACAGTCTCCCTTTATGAAATATATACATGTCATACCTACTTTGACCAAGCAAATCCCTTTAATAGTTGTTCAGAGTTACATGACATTCACTATACACTGTGAACTTTTTTTGTGAGAAAATGGCCAAGTTTCCACCATTTGAGATAACCGGTTGACCCCTTGAGCCCATTTGCATCCATTTGAGATAACATGTTCACCCCTTGAAGTTCAGAGGGAGAAACCCTTATAGGAGGTTTAATTGCACATTTAAAGCAAGAGTATGAACTCTGAAGCAGATTTCATCACCTGGAAGCCAGGTATGTTTCTTTGAAGACCTGAACTGAATTTGACCAAACTATGTTCACCAAAAGAAAATTAAAATGACTGGAGAATTCACAGATTAATTGTGGCTTTAAATCGGTTTTAGACTTTGATGCCTGTTGACCTCGTTTGACCTCCACTTATTTCAATGGGGTTCTTGTACTCAACAAGCTGAATCTGCATAATCCACATACCCAGTATGATGTTAATCCACCATTAACTTTTTGAGTTACTGTGTTTACAAGCAAGTGTCACATACCCACACACACACATATACGCCATCACCATCGCATACATCCCTTTTGCCTTTGGCAAGGAATCAAAAATGAAATTCAGATCAAATTCAGGAGAACATGAATAAACAACATTCTTAACTTGTGCAAATTTGCCATCTGTCAATGAAGCTGTACTTCTCAAAGAAAACAAATATGTTTGCCAGCTGTAAGTTCTAACCTTTTCTTCTTGTGTGAAGATATCAAGGCACTCCTGTAAGGTTGCACAGACAGGCTGTGAATGTGTTGACTTCAATCGACGGTAATCCTCGTGCTCAGCTATATGAACATCAATGGCTCCTTCCGAAAACCTGCATCATTGGAAAGGGAGATAGAAACCATGTGCTTATATCAGTGCATTGTAGGAATCAACCTTGCCTATCACAATAACCAGCCTGTTAAGTAATGATATTTTCAAACATGACAGCGCATTGTTGCTTAACATGGTTAGGCTTTATTGTCATATAACGAAATAACAGTAGGAACAGTTTGTTTGCATGTACAGTTAAACTTGCAGAACATTTTGTCTGGTTTTGTTGCAGTAAGCACATCACAGTGACACATCTCTTAGTAATAGATACAATATGCTACCTTCAGACATTTCTATGAGGAACTATGGTATTTTACGATCATAATTTTTTTAAAGATTTTCATCTAGCACTATGCTTTATAACTTTGGAACACAGTTGTTCAGTTCAATGCTGAGACATTTAAAAGTACATAAAAAGATAGCTTTACAAAATGCCACTTGAGGGGTTTATAAACAACATCTCATGTTTTTTTTTTACAGCACTGAACAAGCTACAGTAGTTGGGCTCATTAATTATGTAACCCAAGGGACCACACCCTGTTACTAGATGGAAAATCACCTTAACAATCAAATAAATTTAAGAAAAAACTATGCCAGATTAAGAAGTTACTCCCAAAAATCCACTAAATCAACATGTAAGCTAGTGTGTATGACAAGTTAACACTAGTTCTGTATAAGATATGAAATCATCCAAGGGTCAAATGGGAGATAAACAGGAATTAGTTGATCGTGATTTTTTCCCTTGCTTCTTCCAAATTATATTGACTATAATTAAGGTTATTTATATTGAGGTGTAGTTTCTGGAGTAAAGATTTCATTAATTTGTCCTCTACTCGTGGTGGTCAGCTAGGGAATTCTTTCAAATCAAATACAGTGCTTTAATAATTTTAAGTAGTTCTACAACATTCAACTAGTATGGTTCTAGTTATTGCAACCTTTCATTTTCCTGTAAATGAACCATACACTTCATTGTGTGAGTACAACCTATTCTGCTGATCACCATACAGATCGACTTGGTTGGGTAGACACCAACAATTCAGACAAACTTGTAACACACTGTGACAATGTAAACAGGAATTCTTCAACAAAGAAACTATTTACAAGAACTGAAGCCCAAGGTCAGACCTATAACCTTCAGTGTATAGTTTGTATGCCCGTCTGTGCCATCCTAATATAAAAATATCTATTGTTAGAACTAACACTACTAACAAGACTGCAAACAATACATACAAGTTCTCCTGACATAATATGCAGAAACCCTATAACAAATTTAGATTGGTTATTAAACATGATCTTATGAAAAACAACGTCTAGCAAAAAGGTGAGAAAGGAAATGCCAGAACTGCAATAAAGACACAAAACATAAGAATATGTAAAAGGAATAGGGCGAGAAGTAGGGGCCGCAATTCACCCAACCACTACATATAACCCTGCTACATTCAAATCCATCCAAACTCCCCTAATTGAATAGGATACTTAAAGGGCTGGCATGACATAGTTGAAAAACTAGTAAAAAACATGGTAAGCACCAAGCAATATCCAGTTGGGTACAGATTCAGTGATTCAAATGGATCAAGTTTCTAAACCAAAACCACACTTACAGACATTTTGGGAGGTACTATGAAAATGAGTGTCACTTATCTGTAGTGACTGATCACTAAGGGTCGAAGGTTACCAGATTACTCAATATATAGCAGAGTGAGAGTGCTTAGGTTGTGGGGAGACAGGTAAGCGAATAAGCCAGAAAGTGAAGTAAAATGACAGACTCTCTTGATACATAGCCATGGTCATGCTATGGTGGACATGTCGTTCCTATGCATATGATACTAAATCTGTGTACTAAAGTCAAATGATTTATGTGAATCTCTTTGTCTACTATAAGTTATTTAACATTCCTCCTCCTGATATTTCCTAATTATCAAAAATAACAGAAATGTAATTAAGTAACTCACAAGTGAGTTAGGTCTTCCTTCCATTCTACAACTGCTTTTATATGTGGTGGTTCTCCCTTTGAAGCTGTGAATTGCAACATGCTATTTAGAAAGAGAAAGTGAGAGACATTAAGCACTGTTTCATATTAGGAACAGTAGACAGACAGACATACTAATTACCTATAAACACAGATTTATATTTATAGATTCACACAGGCACATACTGATATAAAATAAGGGCATGAAAGAAAAATGGAATGTGGCCAGTTAATTCTGGATATAGACAAAGAAAATTATTCAATATAAATCGCTTACAAATAAGAACATCACAGCCCACATCATGTTACATGAACCATTTATGATGCAACACCACCATATTGTGCGATATAAAAACCAGCTCACATGATATAGCACCAGCACAATAATTATAGTACACCAGATACAACACCAGCTCACATAATACAAAACCAGCTCACATGATACAACACCAGCTCACGTGATACAAAACCAGTTCACATGATAGTGCACAAGATACAACACCAGCTCACATGATACAACAACAGCTCACATGATACAAAACCAGCTCACATGATACAACACCAGCTCACATGATACAAACCAGTTCACATGATAGTGCACAAGATACAACACCATCTCACATGATACAACAGCTCACATGATACAAAACCAGTTCACAAGATACAAAACCAGTTCACATGATACAGTGCACAAGATACAACACCATCTCACATGATACAACACCAGCTCACACATTACATCAGCAGCCCACATGACACAACACCAGGTTGGATTATATTCTACATTACTTCAGATGATACCTCAGTTCACAAGATACCCTGTGTCTTCAATCAAGTGAACAACGTGTACACCTACCTGCTGACTATATGATGGTACAATGGTCTGCTACACTGGCTGGTCAAGATACTCCGGTTTCCATTCTGGTCTGAACAAACCCCAATCCTAAGAGAACAACCCTAGAGGGAAAAAATGAATTGCATAATTAACTCTTCATCAGCTAGGCTTTGTCAATAGCGGTCACTTTTCACTCATGAACAGAGATGAAACTTGGGAACCTCACTCTCTTGATAATTTCAACTCTAGGAATTCCAAGGCCTTAAAAAAGCAGATGTCAAAAGACAACGATGAAAATGTAGCAATGAGAAAACCAAATCTTGATCAGCCGAAAGGCACATAAAGAATTACTAGTATTACCTACCTCAAGAGTAAAATTAGCAGACAGGCTTTACAACAAACCATAGCACTCTTTTAACTTGATGCATTTCAAAATGCATAAATGCCTTCTACAGTACTGTGCATTTAACAATAGCAATTAACATGATTTCAGTAGACACAGATAAGACACACATGAAGTTTATAAAGCTTAATGATATATTGATATTCTTCTTCAGAATTGCTAGTGTTAAAATTGGAGACAACTTAAAGAGTGAGAAATGTTTTAGTTGAAAGAACAATCCTTGTTTGCTTTAATACCCTGATTTATTATTGATGGTGTCTACTAATTGAACTCACTAATTAATAACACAAGACAATCTTAAAATATGCCAAATATTAAAGTAGAGCAGACTTTACAAAGTTTAAAGCTTTTTCAAGCTCCAAGAAGAATTAAGATGACCAGGAAGGAAGAATCCAAATAAACACATCAAGGCTCCTAGGTTGGTCACCATGGTAACATGAGATGGAAGCTGTCTGACTGGAAGCTAAGGGCTTACAGTGTGAAAGATCGTTACCAGATTGCCATAGCAACCATAGAGAGAGAGTACCAAACTTGAAAGGGGACAGGTAAGCAAAGAAGCAAAGGAAATTTTAATGTTACTCCATATTTATACAATTTTCATGTGTTATATTGTTTTCTAAGGAAACAAACTATAGTAGCAGTAGTTTTGATAGGTTCTAGAGGATGTTTATCATACAGTGACTAGAAATACCCAGCATTCATTGATGCATATACACGTGTACACTTGACAATCGAAGAACACTACCCTTAACAAAATATGATGTCATTAATCAGAATTATCAAATTATTTGAAATATGATCATCTTGTTTTGAGTCATAAAGTTAACCACAGTGGTAGGAGGAAGTTAAGTGATTACCGGGAATGTCCTACGGCAATAGAGTATTGCAATCGGAAGAATAAAGCTCTCCATATCAATGAGAATCTGTCATTTCATTAATTCTAAACCCCTGGGGCATAAAACCCAACTGTAATTCAAAATTAACTCTTTGAAAAAGGAGCGCAGAAAGGAAAACATTCATTGCAATAATTCTCTCCGTCAGCTGCTGTGCGGGTTGTTGATCAGAAATGCTTTTACTTCTCATAAAGAGAATATTTATTTGTTGAATGTCTGAACGATGCCAACTTCACACATTCCATACTGAATGTATGTACACTATGGTGCACTGGATCTCTGTATGTTAACAGACATCTGTGGATGATAGAAATGCTTTCACATTCTTACAGAGTCTATTATGACATTCTACTGTGTGTAACATATGTGCTCCTGTAAACATGGCGGTATGCATGCATGCATGGCAGATTGTTAAACATAACATACGATTAAGAGCAATGCCTTGGCTTGAACATGGACATGAAAGAGAAACAATACAAAATGTTATCCATTAAAAATTGTATTGGCAGTGCATATTTGTGACGTGAACTAAATATTTCAAATCCTCTATTTAAGGTTCTTTTTCGGTAATTAAGTGAACAAACAAACATACAATAGTCAAACACTGTTGAAATGCTTCCATTAACATTGTTTGTTGGCCATAAAAGAAACATCCCTACTGCTTTGGCAGGGTGAGATGAGTTTTATTTCCTGTTTTTTGCAAGCATGTGTCAAGATTTTATCGCCAAATTAAAATGCTAACTTCAAATTGTCCGTGTTTACCATCACGGAGAAGTTCAGCTACAGGGCATCCATTGTTATTTCTCCTGATACTGTGTGTGTGGTTGTTGAAACCAATATTGAAAGCTGCAGTTGCGTTTTCCCAGTGTAGGGCATCAATACATCCATATACACTGTTAGCTTAATGATAATAGATGAACTACCTCACACCTCATTATAATTGCTCAATCTTCACTAAAACACAGAGCTGTCAAAGATTCCCTACAATATATTTCAGTTGTGCATATGGTTGTAAGGGGACAACACATTCAGCATACATGTTCAACTGTTGCGATAATCAAACGTTTATCGTAAACCAATGACATCTGTATGCTGTAGAGCAGACAAGCTTCTGATATAAGTGAATCAGTTACAAGTGATTAAACTTCTTGCAATAATCAAGAGTAGGGCTATATACCGCTAGGCTGGCTTGTAAGCAATAAAGCTTGTTAGGTCACTAACATTGATTTATAAGTGACATATTTAACTCTGGTTAAACTCCTTGCTGGTCATCAAGAGTTTGGCATACTCCCATGACATCTGTATTGTATGAGAGGATGAGAGGAGGCTGTCATTTTACTGACATTTTATTTAAGACAAAGTAGCAGACTCCTGACATCTTCCTCATCTAATTTTCTCTTCTCTTCTTCTTCTTATATAGTAAAAATATAAATATGACAGGAAAAGATTTCATACTTTGTCGTCCTTTTAATAGAGGAAAAAAAATATCAATTTACCAAAGACTAAAATATCTGATCAATAAGGCTTTGGTATATATTCACATTTCAAAGGAAATGCAATATCCTTTGTATTTATCACATGTGTATACATTATTCATTATCACAATATCCTGACTTACTTTAATGACCATCGGCTATACTCTCCCTTTAATAATCATGTAAATGATATCACAAATAAATAACCTATAACTAATTCTGCTAGATTATTATACCACATTCCCATAATGCAACTGGCATTTAATTCACTCAAAAATTCACTAGCGCCTCAATTTTGTAAACCATCACTTATATGAATTATTCTGAAGTTCTTAATCACAATAAATCATACCTATATATCTATTCAGGACTGATTTATTTGACTGAATTGTTATGTATATCAGTAATGGCCACTGAAATGTGGGTGTTGTGATCAGCCCCTCAAATTCAACAGAGCGCATGGCATTATCCACTTTAATAATATTGGAAAGTGGTTTGAACTGTGCAAGTCAGCAAACTATACACTATTTATTCTATTCATGTTCAACACTGGAACGAAGAGTGCTACTTAAAGATGGAGGTTTGTCTGTTTGATCAAGCACAAGTACATTGTTTAAATGCAGAAAGCAGCTCTGTACAACAGCTGTTGCACACACAAAGGAATATGTATTGTGGTCATGCTAGATGGACACTACAGTGTTAAAAGATTTCCGTTGAACAGCATATATTATTTCCCTGCAATTTCATTTTTTATACACATGCAAGCAACTCACCCTTGACATGACTTCTTCTATATGATTGCATCCCATTGCCTTCAACAAAACAACCTTGAGTTGATTAAAATTAACGTTTCGATCTATCTCTATGGCCATTGGCTGTCCGAATCTATGGAGAAAAACAATGTAGTAGTTAGCCGTCATCATCCATCATCCTACATATGAAAACAGTTTCTAAGTTTGGTTTTGATGTTATGCATTATTACATGGTCCCCAGGGACCCACCCATATTATACTTCAAGAGGACACCATTGTATCCTGTTACAATTTATATGTTTGAGTTGAGTAACCTTGCTGTAGTCTAACGGACTGGATAGCAAAGAGTTTTAAAGCTTAGTCAGGCAGTATACAAAAATTACATCCACACAAGATATGTAGATGTGCTCATACAACCAATCAGAATCTTCAAACAGTTGGTTCATCTTGATCTCTGTGTGCATTCAGCATTGATAAATGATAGACCGTAGGATACTACGGATACATGCTAAAATAAACATTGGGCTTGCAGTCTCTACATTATATCTCATGAAGTGAACACAAGTTATAAAACAATATTCCTGACGAAAATGAGATAGTGAGTTACAAGTTACCCTTTAATAATTAATGTTCAACCCAAATTACGATAGTATAAATGATTGAGGGCGGTGGAAAAAAACTGTGTTTCGAGAGTGATGTGGTTATTACTGAGAGACAATGGCAGCCTGAGATACGAATGGCAAGAATTCAGCCAAGCAACCAACCAATGTTCATCACAGGTGTGTCCTACCAAGTTCGCCAACATGTTAAACTGTAATGGCATTGTGGATTTCAAGTAAGTTTCATATTTACATGTTCTGTCTACTTCAAAACAAATATACAAGAAAACCCCCAACGAATTTAATAACTGGATTTAAAACCTGAAGAAAGCAATTTTGTTTGGGATTCACTTATTTCCTTCCCTAAATACTAATCCCTGAAACAGTAATTACACAGAAGCATAATGCTCAGTTCATGCACAGTAATTAACAGTGCAAAAACAGGAACCCAGTTAGCTACACATAGGCAACACATGATCTACTATATGTTGTTAAGTCTTAGAAATGAAACATTCAGTTGATGGGAATGGTCAACGTTGCACTGGACTTGAAAACTACAGAAGCCGTACCTTTTGCCCACTCTTCCATAACCGACTTGATTAATAACTAGAAGAGTAACCGGCTCTTTGATTGGCTGGCCGTGATATACACCATGTATGTATGGCCGAACCTGGCTAGAGGTCAGCGCACTGTACGAGTTGTTTGGAATTTCAACGGCATAGATGTTGTCTCCATCTCGAACATCATGAAGAGGCTGCAGGTCAGAGAAACATCTGTAGAAACCATCTGCATAGACTTCACAAAGGACCAGCTGTGGGGATAAATCAACACCTGATTTTAAAGGAACTTATATGGTTGAAGAAGACTGAATTGATTCCTTTAAATGTGTATATCAGTTCCCTACATAATTGTAAAGTGATACCGAACACATTAGTTCATTCAGAGTTGTATTTTCATGGACTACAATATATACATTGAACCCAAACCAAGCCTAGAATTTCATACTTTTAGTCACTTGCCAAAACATGCACAATATCCTGGCTGAAGTCAAATTCACACATGCATTTTCCTTGAAATAATACCAAAGCAACATGAACATAAAACTGTCACAATTTATTTCATCTTGTGGGATACAGTCATCCCAAAACATGGAAATGCTGCTTGCCAAGATTGGACTCTGAATGGCAGCACATTTGTCAGGGTCCTACAGCACAGTAAATTGTCCATAAATTTGTTGTGCCCTCGGAGGAGAATGGGAGGCAGTGGGAAAATTTGCTACATGTCAATACCCAGTATGCTACAGTATAACAGAGACTGACAATTTGAGAGTCTTACTGGAGTGAATTTCATATCCCTGTCCAAGATCCAAGTTTGACCTATACTAAAATAATGGAATGAAACAGTTTGCCAAGCACCTCCAAACACTCGCAAACTAGAACAGGGAGAAGGAAAAGCCTCTTTCGATCTAGTATGATCTCATACACTTCATATAGCTGAGCTATGTAAACCTATCAAAGTTATCCTTAAGAAGGTATATACAGCAATAAGGTCGTTGACAAGCAGTCAATTTATTTAGTTTCTCTCTCATCTCAAGAGCTCAAATCTTGTTTCCCAAGGAGAGTTGAAGAGCGAATGCCATTTGCTGATAAAAATAAATATTTTGATCTGGGTTTGAAAGGAGATTGGCTGCAGAATGATATTTTATATTTGTCTTGAATTTTTGAGAAGCTAAACTCTCTAGAGTTATTACATAAAGTCATGTGAACCAGCATTCTTGAGGACATAAATAGCATTTCATATTTTTAAATGCATAGCAACAGTTTACATTGTGTAATTCAAATAAGTGCAGGGTGAGAGTGTAACTCTCAGAGTGTAGAATGGCTGACAAAGATTTAAATCATTGGCTAGTCAGCATCTGCTTTATGGAGACCTATTCTTATGTACTTTAAAAACCGAGTTCCACTTTTATTTTTCAGTACTACACCAATCATGATTTTCTACCTTATACTGTAGTAGAGAAGTTATCATCAGCACCACTACAGTACAGTGATAACCCTTCATGAGTAAGTTTCCATGGAGGTTGAAAGGGTATTAAAATCAAAATAACATGTTACTATAATTACACACTTTCCACCCAACTTGGTGTATGAATGTTCCAGACTCCCTGTCCCAGTCTCACGGAAACTTTTAGATTCCTCTGACCTGATTTGTTCCAGATATAGGATCCTCCCCCTCTTCAATTGAAACAGTCACAATCTATCTGCCTAGAGGTAATTCCATCTCGTTTTTGAATCTTTTGAGTGTTTTGCTCTCATTAAAGTGTGAGAAGCTGCTTTAAGACGTTCACGAGATCAAATTATATTTGAGATTCGTGCGAACGAATAGACGAGACTAGGGCCTACTAGACACACTTTATTCATCAACTCCACATAACTGTGCATTTGTGAGCCGAAACGATACTACTGTACTATATTAAGACACTGTAACAGCAATGTAAGATCTGTTTATGTTATATTATGTAAACTGTATTTGGCAGTCTACATACATGTTTATGCAGTCACAGAAGAATAATGGCTAGTCATACACAATCACACATAGTCATTAGTTGTTTGAAACCATTGAAATTCAGTTATCATGGACCTCACAGTTGACTTTGTCATAATTCCAATAAATTTTTATGGCAGATATAGCAATCCAATGGATCCTGCATGAAGTATTAAAGGGGATGTCCACTGAACAGCAGCCAGTGATGCCATTAAAGCTGCAGTCATATATGGATGGTTGAACTACAGTCAGTTGATGCCAAAGTACTTTTCTGGAGGTGATGACTCTTCTCATTATTGCCAGATGTTTTCAACTAGATATGGATGACCAATAATTGCATACTTTTGTACACTAGTGACAACCTTTTAAGCCAAAGCTATAAGCAGTTTATAGAATGAACTAACCTTGCACACACAAAGGAATATGTATTGTGGTCATGCTAGATGGACACTACAGTGTTAAAAGATTTCCGTTGAACAGCATATATTATTTCCCTGCAATTTCATTTTTTATACACATGCAAGCAACTCACCCTTGACATGACTTCTTCTATATGATTGCATCCCATTGCCTTCAACAAAACAACCTTGAGTTGATTAAAATTAACGTTTCGATCTATCTCTATGGCCATTGGCTGTCCGAATCTATGGAGAAAAACAATGTAGTAGTTAGCCGTCATCATCCATCATCCTACATATGAAAACAGTTTCTAAGTTTGGTTTTGATGTTATGCATTATTACATGGTCCCCAGGGACCCACCCATATTATACTTCAAGAGGACACCATTGTATCCTGTTACAATTTATATGTTTGAGTTGAGTAACCTTGCTGTAGTCTAACGGACTGGATAGCAAAGAGTTTTAAAGCTTAGTCAGGCAGTATACAAAAATTACATCCACACAAGATATGTAGATGTGCTCATACAACCAATCAGAATCTTCAAACAGTTGGTTCATCTTGATCTCTGTGTGCATTCAGCATTGATAAATGATAGACCGTAGGATACTAGGGATACATGCTAAAATAAACATTGGGCTTGCAGTCTCTACATTATATCTCATGAAGTGAACACAAGTTATCAAACAATATTCCTGACGAAAATGAGATAGTGAGTTACAAGTTACCCTTTAATAATTAATGTTTCAACCCAAATTACGATAGTATAAATGATTGAGGGCGGTGGAAAAAAACTGTGTTTCGAGAGTGATGTGGTTATTACTGAGAGACAATGGCAGCCTGAGATACGAATGGCAAGAATTCAGCCAAGCAACCAACCAATGTTCATCACAGGTGTGTCCTACCAAGTTCGCCAACATGTTAAACTGTAATGGCATTGTGGATTTCAAGTAAGTTTCATATTTACATGTTCTGTCTACTTCAAAACAAATATACAAGAAAACCCCCAACGAATTTAATAACTGGATTTAAAACCTGAAGAAAGCAATTTTGTTTGGGATTCACTTATTTCCTTCCCTAAATACTAATCCCTGAAACAGTAATTACACAGAAGCATAATGCTCAGTTCATGCACAGTAATTAACAGTGCAAAAACAGGAACCCAGTTAGCTACACATAGGCAACACATGATCTACTATATGTTGTTAAGTCTTAGAAATGAAACATTCAGTTGATGGGAATGGTCAACGTTGCACTGGACTTGAAAACTACAGAAGCCGTACCTTTTGCCCACTCTTCCATAACCGACTTGATTAATAACTAGAAGAGTAACCGGCTCTTTGATTGGCTGGCCGTGATATACACCATGTATGTATGGCCGAACCTGGCTAGAGGTCAGCGCACTGTACGAGTTGTTTGGAATTTCAACGGCATAGATGTTGTCTCCATCTCGAACATCATGAAGAGGCTGCAGGTCGGAGAAACATCTGTAGAAACCATCTGCATAGACTTCACAAAGGACCAGCTGTGGGGATAAATCAACACCTGATTTTAAAGGAACTTATATGGTTGAAGAAGACTGAATTGATTCCTTTAAATGTGTATATCAGTTCCCTACATAATTGTAAAGTGTTACCGAACACATTAGTTCATTCAGAGTTGTATTTTCATGGACTACCATATATACATTGAACCCAAACCAAGCCTAGAATTTCATACTTTTAGTCACTTGCCAAAACATGCACAATATCCTGGTTGAAGTCAAATTCACACATGCATTTTCCTTGAAATAATACCAAAGCAACATGAACATAAAACTGTCACAATTTATTTCATCTTGTGGGATACAGTCATCCCAAAACATGGAAATGCTGCTTGCCAAGATTGGACTCTGAATGGCAGCACATTTGTCAGGGTCCTACAGCACAGTAAATTGTCCATAAATTTGTTGTGCCCTCGGAGGAGAATGGGAGGCAAGGGGAAAATTTGCTACATGTCAATACCCAGTATGCTACAGTATAACAGAGACTGACAATTTGAGAGTCTTACTGGAGTGAATATCATATCCCTGTCCAAGATCCAAGTTTGACCTATACTAAAATAATGGAATGAAACAGTTTGCCAAGCACCTCCAAACACTCGCCTAACTAGAACAGGGAGAAGGAAAAGCCTCTTTCGATCTAGTATGATCTCATACACTTCATATAGCTGAGCTATGTAAACCTATCAAAGTTATCCTTAAGAAGGTATATACAGCAATAAGGTCGTTGACAAGCAGTCAATTTCTTTAGTTTCTCTCTCATCTCAAGAGCTCAAATCTTGTTTCCCAAGGAGAGTTGAAGAGCGAATGCCATTTGCTGATAAAAATAAATATTTTGATCTGGGTTTGAAAGGAGATTGGCTGCAGAATGATATTTTATATTTGTCTTGAATTTTTGAGAAGCTAAACTCTCTAGAGTTATTACATAAAGTCATGTGAACCAGCATTCTTGAGGACATAAATAGCATTTCATATTTTTAAATGCATAGCAACAGTTTACATTGTGTAATTCAAATAAGTGCAGGGTGAGAGTGTAACTCTCAGAGTGTAGAATGGCTGACAAAGATTTAAATCATTGGCTAGTCAGCATCTGCTTTATGGAGACCTATTCTTATGTACTTTAAAAACCGAGTTCCACTTTTATTTTTCAGTACTACACCAATCATGATTTTCTACCTTATACTGTAGTAGAGAAGTTATCATCAGCACCACTACAGTACAGTGATAACCCTTCATGAGTAAGTTTCCATGGAGGTTGAAAGGGTATTAAAATCAAAATAACATGTTACTATAATTACACACTTTCCACCCAACTTGGTGTATGAATGTTCCAGACTCCCTGTCCCAGTCTCACGGAAACTTTTAGATTCCTCTGACCTGATTTGTTCCAGATATAGGATCCTCCCCCTCTTCAATTGAAACAGTCACAATCTATCTGCCTAGAGGTAATTCCATCTCGTTTTTGAATCTTTTGAGTGTTTTGCTCTCATTAAAGTGTGAGAAGCTGCTTTAAGACGTTCACGAGATCAAATTATATTTGAGATTCGTGCGAACGAATAGACGAGACTAGGGCCTACTAGACACACTTTATTCATCAACTCCACATAACTGTGCATTTGTGAGCCGAAATGATACTACTGTACTATATTAAGACACTGTAACAGCAATGTAAGATCTGTTTATGTTATATTATGTAAACTGTATTTGGCAGTCTACATACATGTTTATGCAGTCACAGAAGAATAATGGCTAGTCATACACAATCACACATAGTCATTAGTTGTTTGAAACCATTGAAATTCAGTTATCATGGACCTCACAGTTGACTTTGTCATAATTCCAATAAATTTTTATGGCAGATATAGCAATCCAATGGATCCTGCATGAAGTATTAAAGGGGATGTCCACTGAACAGCAGCCAGTGATGCCATTAAAGCTGCAGTCATATATGGATGGTTGAACTACAGTCAGTTGATGCCAAAGTACTTTTCTGGAGGTGATGACTCTTCTCATTATTGCCAGATGTTTTCAACTAGATATGGATGACCAATAATTGCATACTTTTGTACACTAGTGACAACCTTTTAAGCCAAAGCTATAAGCAGTTTATAGAATGAACTAACCTTGCTACGGGGTATGTTTTAGTATCAAAGCGGTCAGGCACAACTGTATCGATATTATTTCCAATACCAGTATATTGGTCTAACAATACAGTTTCAAAGATACCTAAAATATCAGATTCAAATTTTGCAGAACTACTACCTACACATAAGGTTTGTCAACTCAAAATAATAAAAAAATGTACATGAGAAGGTTAATGGTACTTGGGGTTTGCTCATTGCTGGGTTTGTTGGACAAGCTATGAAGATGGTGATGGTTTGTCTGACATCCATACATCATTTCAGGAGATTATGCAACTTTAGTTAAATTAATAAATATGAAGTAATAGCTCATTTCCAGAAAATGCAGTTGAAATTGTACAAGAATATTTGTATCTTGACCTCATATCGATTGGTATCATTATCATATTTTATATTTCTTGGTATACGGGTATCAGGAAACCTGCCAAAACCACTGATACCAACACCTCTTTTTCATTGGTAATACTGTCATACCATTGTGCCTTAAAAGTGACCTACCCTTGTAACAGCAATCCGGCACTGTTTGGCAACCTCTCCTCTTAACTCCGCCACTCTTCCACTTGATTCTACCTTGACGGCCATCTTTATGACCCTTGGTTCCCCCGTGATGAAGGCTACCACCACGGTCAATACTCTTGTGGTTCGTTGGGGGATTGGTACCGACACGCACAAGAAAGGCTCAAAGGTACTGCTCTGCTGCCCACAGTTGAGGCATTTTAGTGATGACCGGAACTGAGCATGGAAAATATCATGAATGAAACTGCTATTGTGTCTGAGGTAGTTGGCCTGACTCTCTGCTGCAAGCAGTTCATCCGACTTGTTGTGACTATTCTGAAATTAATAAAACAGAAAAACCAGGACTTTCTTATTATGTCATCAGAGGTAAACAATATCTACATCATGGGTAATGACTCGCCTTAACAGATTAGACATATAACACAGTAAGTGACATTAGATTCCTGGAAGATATGTTACACCAGTTGGCAGACTGAAAATGGAGCAGTAAGGCCAAAATGACTGTGAAAATTTGCTGTGCGATTAAAGTTCTTCTATGATGCAGAAGGATGACAATACTCATGAAGTTATTTTAAGTTAAGTAGCAGCATTGTAAATTATTCTGGATACTTTTGGGTTAGGAATTGGACGATTGGTAGGCTCTTAGAAACACATTCAGTGGTAGAATGAGGGAGGGAGCTTGTATAAGAGAAATTGTCAGTTGGAATGTTTGGTTTCAGTGCTAATATATTGTGAAACAACTCTAGACAAACTAGATAGAGTGCAGTGCAGTGGTTGTGGGGAGACAGGTAAGTAAAGATGTTGGTCATACTCTATCTGGCACTGAGAAATACAACAAGATCTCCCATGATTTTTCTTCAAATTAATCTAATCATTTCGCTAGCTTAGAAATACTGAAAGACCCAACTACTTGCTTTTACAAAAATATGCCTCAAGTGTTTAATCATTATTACAGCAGCTTCACCAAATGTAAACAGAAGCTATTTATACTATACAGAAGTCAACAAACCCTTTATTGCTGGTTTAAAACCTGCCAGTTGATGAGTTTCTAGTACAGGCTGTTTGGAATTCAGCAGAGCTACACTTACAGTACCACGGACCCCTGTTGTATGTTTATTGATAGATTTCATACTAAATACATTAAAGGTATATACTGTATGTACAAAGGCTGTATAAATTACAAGTCACTGATGCAAACATAATTGTAGTACAATACACACAGCATCACAAGACATGTCTGTCAAGGGAATAATTCTCATTTCTACAAACAGTCGCATTTGATGAACATATGCAGTATATTCTGCATTGAATAAAAGTTAAGTTGTACATTGGCAAATGATGATGGCTCGCAGTATACTCTGCAAGCCTGGTAAAGTAGCAATTAGGAAAATATTTCAATCCGAGAGGCCAACACTGAAGCTGTTCTATAGAGGCATCCCTATAGGAGTAGGATACGGTATGACAGGTTGTAAAGGATGTAAACCAAATGATACGGTTCTGCATCAAAACCTTTCTGTTTTCATTTATAAAATTGTGATCTGACTCCACTGGTGTGCAGACAACACTTGGTTGAAGTCATAGGGGACACTTGGTGACATGAGAGAACAGAAAGGGGTATTAATAGGGGAAAAAGA
>KN889634.1:12346-33035 GCA_000934455.1 Apostichopus parvimensis | reverse complement strand
AACTAGAACAGGGAGAAGGAAAAGCCTCTTTCGATCTAGTATGATCTCATACACTTCATATAGCTGAGCTATGTAAACCTATCAAAGTTATCCTTAAGAAGGTATATACAGCAATAAGGTCGTTGACAAGCAGTCAATTTCTTTAGTTTCTCTCTCATCTCAAGAGCTCAAATCTTGTTTCCCAAGGAGAGTTGAAGAGCGAATGCCATTTGCTGATAAAAATAAATATTTTGATCTGGGTTTGAAAGGAGATTGGCTGCAGAATGATATTTTATATTTGTCTTGAATTTTTGAGAAGCTAAACTCTCTAGAGTTATTACATAAAGTCATGTGAACCAGCATTCTTGAGGACATAAATAGCATTTCATATTTTTAAATGCATAGCAACAGTTTACATTGTGTAATTCAAATAAGTGCAGGGTGAGAGTGTAACTCTCAGAGTGTAGAATGGCTGACAAAGATTTAAATCATTGGCTAGTCAGCATCTGCTTTATGGAGACCTATTCTTATGTACTTTAAAAACCGAGTTCCACTTTTATTTTTCAGTACTACACCAATCATGATTTTCTACCTTATACTGTAGTAGAGAAGTTATCATCAGCACCACTACAGTACAGTGATAACCCTTCATGAGTAAGTTTCCATGGAGGTTGAAAGGGTATTAAAATCAAAATAACATGTTACTATAATTACACACTTTCCACCCAACTTGGTGTATGAATGTTCCAGACTCCCTGTCCCAGTCTCACGGAAACTTTTAGATTCCTCTGACCTGATTTGTTCCAGATATAGGATCCTCCCCCTCTTCAATTGAAACAGTCACAATCTATCTGCCTAGAGGTAATTCCATCTCGTTTTTGAATCTTTTGAGTGTTTTGCTCTCATTAAAGTGTGAGAAGCTGCTTTAAGACGTTCACGAGATCAAATTATATTTGAGATTCGTGCGAACGAATAGACGAGACTAGGGCCTACTAGACACACTTTATTCATCAACTCCACATAACTGTGCATTTGTGAGCCGAAATGATACTACTGTACTATATTAAGACACTGTAACAGCAATGTAAGATCTGTTTATGTTATATTATGTAAACTGTATTTGGCAGTCTACATACATGTTTATGCAGTCACAGAAGAATAATGGCTAGTCATACACAATCACACATAGTCATTAGTTGTTTGAAACCATTGAAATTCAGTTATCATGGACCTCACAGTTGACTTTGTCATAATTCCAATAAATTTTTATGGCAGATATAGCAATCCAATGGATCCTGCATGAAGTATTAAAGGGGATGTCCACTGAACAGCAGCCAGTGATGCCATTAAAGCTGCAGTCATATATGGATGGTTGAACTACAGTCAGTTGATGCCAAAGTACTTTTCTGGAGGTGATGACTCTTCTCATTATTGCCAGATGTTTTCAACTAGATATGGATGACCAATAATTGCATACTTTTGTACACTAGTGACAACCTTTTAAGCCAAAGCTATAAGCAGTTTATAGAATGAACTAACCTTGCTACGGGGTATGTTTTAGTATCAAAGCGGTCAGGCACAACTGTATCGATATTATTTCCAATACCAGTATATTGGTCTAACAATACAGTTTCAAAGATACCTAAAATATCAGATTCAAATTTTGCAGAACTACTACCTACACATAAGGTTTGTCAACTCAAAATAATAAAAAAATGTACATGAGAAGGTTAATGGTACTTGGGGTTTGCTCATTGCTGGGTTTGTTGGACAAGCTATGAAGATGGTGATGGTTTGTCTGACATCCATACATCATTTCAGGAGATTATGCAACTTTAGTTAAATTAATAAATATGAAGTAATAGCTCATTTCCAGAAAATGCAGTTGAAATTGTACAAGAATATTTGTATCTTGACCTCATATCGATTGGTATCATTATCATATTTTATATTTCTTGGTATACGGGTATCAGGAAACCTGCCAAAACCACTGATACCAACACCTCTTTTTCATTGGTAATACTGTCATACCATTGTGCCTTAAAAGTGACCTACCCTTGTAACAGCAATCCGGCACTGTTTGGCAACCTCTCCTCTTAACTCCGCCACTCTTCCACTTGATTCTACCTTGACGGCCATCTTTATGACCCTTGGTTCCCCCGTGATGAAGGCTACCACCACGGTCAATACTCTTGTGGTTCGTTGGGGGATTGGTACCGACACGCACAAGAAAGGCTCAAAGGTACTGCTCTGCTGCCCACAGTTGAGGCATTTTAGTGATGACCGGAACTGAGCATGGAAAATATCATGAATGAAACTGCTATTGTGTCTGAGGTAGTTGGCCTGACTCTCTGCTGCAAGCAGTTCATCCGACTTGTTGTGACTATTCTGAAATTAATAAAACAGAAAAACCAGGACTTTCTTATTATGTCATCAGAGGTAAACAATATCTACATCATGGGTAATGACTCGCCTTAACAGATTAGACATATAACACAGTAAGTGACATTAGATTCCTGGAAGATATGTTACACCAGTTGGCAGACTGAAAATGGAGCAGTAAGGCCAAAATGACTGTGAAAATTTGCTGTGCGATTAAAGTTCTTCTATGATGCAGAAGGATGACAATACTCATGAAGTTATTTTAAGTTAAGTAGCAGCATTGTAAATTATTCTGGATACTTTTGGGTTAGGAATTGGACGATTGGTAGGCTCTTAGAAACACATTCAGTGGTAGAATGAGGGAGGGAGCTTGTATAAGAGAAATTGTCAGTTGGAATGTTTGGTTTCAGTGCTAATATATTGTGAAACAACTCTAGACAAACTAGATAGAGTGCAGTGCAGTGGTTGTGGGGAGACAGGTAAGTATAGATGTTGGTCATACTCTATCTGGCACTGAGAAATACAACAAGATCTCCCATGATTTTCTTCAAATTAATCTAATCATTTCGCTAGCTTAGAAATACTGAAAGACCCAACTACTTGCTTTTACAAAAATATGCCTCAAGTGTTTAATCATTATTACAGCAGCTTCACCAAATGTAAACAGAAGCTATTTATACTATACAGAAGTCAACAAACCCTTTATTGCTGGTTTAAAACCTGCCAGTTGATGAGTTTCTAGTACAGGCTGTTTGGAATTCAGCAGAGCTACACTTACAGTACCACGGACCCCTGTTGTATGTTTATTGATAGATTTAATACTAAATACATTAAAGGTATATACTGTATGTACAAAGGCTGTATAAATTACAAGTCACTGATGCAAACATAATTGTAGTACAATACACACAGCATCACAAGACATGTCTGTCAAGGGAATAATTCTCATTTCTACAAACAGTCGCATTTGATGAACATATGCAGTATATTCTGCATTGAATAAAAGTTAAGTTGTACATTGGCAAATGATGATGGCTCGCAGTATACTCTGCAAGCCTGGTAAAGTAGCAATTAGGAAAATATTTCAATCCGAGAGGCCAACACTGAAGCTGTTCTATAGAGGCATCCCTATAGGAGTAGGATACGGTATGACAGGTTGTAAAGGATGTAAACCAAATGATACGGTTCTGCATCAAAACCTTTCTGTTTTCATTTATAAAATTGTGATCTGACTCCACTGGTGTGCAGACAACACTTGGTTGAAGTCATAGGGGACACTTGGTGACATGAGAGAACAGAAAGGGGTATTAATAGGGGAAAAAGACAAAATAAATTAGAGAGAGACAGAGAACCTCTTTAGAAAAAGGGACGGCAATAATATTTCTAGAAAGGTCTTTCAAAGCATATTGCAGAGTGCCCACAGCAGAGCGATACATAAATTTAGCATCTATTCATTGCCACCAGTCTAAGAAGAAGAGCTCTATTCAGCCCAGGTGAACATCCCTGTGAAAACATTATGCCTAGTTTGAGGAAAACGGTCAACTTTCCTGAGGTTCTAAATATTGAGTTAGTCCATGAGTAGTGTACACAAAGGGTAAAAAGTTTTTACCCTTTGCCTAAAAACGAAACAGTCATTTTTACATGGTGCTAATTTTTTTTTCAGAATTTGTCTGGCAGTACGAAATTACAGCTACATTTCTTGTTGGACACTAAACATTATCCTCTTGATGTCTGAGGGCCAACAATACAGTTTCTTATGTACAGTGATAAAACAATCACTTATATCATCCATTACATAATGACATTGTTATCAGGACCAACTTTGTTGTTTGGACTTGTTTACATGAAATGGTTGTAACTTACTTCCTTTCCCATAATTATGTATTTAATCTTTGACTTGCCAACATACTTCTCACATTTCCTAAGCTTTTAAACTGCTTAAATCTTATTTGAATGATCCAATTCAGAAATGCTAGGCAGTGAGCAGTCATTTGTGTTGTTTCATTTCTTAAAGCAGATCTTTGCAATGGTTTTGGTTTGAAAATTCAAGAAGTTTAAGACATTTCCCACTTGCTTTATGCATGATTACTACTACTAATATGACATAGTGTCTGGGAGACGTCTTGGAGACAACTTCTTTAATCTGAGAGAACAGTACTATCAATTATTCAGATATTCCCTCATTAATGTTCATTTGGTTAGAACGTCTAAGAGGGTGTTTTAGTCTGGAGTGATAAAACTGCCTGAAATTAGAGACTAAAATCTTAACTAAAAGCTGCCGTAAATGTCACGACTGTACTGTATATTGAGCAACCCAGAAGTTGAAATTTTCACTGTTAAAATATATTTCTATTTTGCTCAACTTACTTGTTGCAATAACCTTACCAAGTACTTTAGTATTATTGTGACACCATTATTCTTTTATAATTATTATATATAAAAATAATAAAAAAAGAAGATCAAAACTTACCTGTCTCCGTTCTACTTATGCACTCAATCTCACTAGCCTACAAGAGTAGGTACTGTAACATTTAAGCACTGCGCCCCCACTGATTTATTTTCAGGGTCAGCACCCACTACCTCATAAATCTAACATTCTCAACTTCTAATATATTTATTGCAATGCACTGGAATCTTGTTGGATTTTAAGTTTCAGTGAAATTTCTGAAGTCAGAATGGACCTGAATTCAAGATATCACGTATCAAAGCATTAATAAACTTATATCATATTAATCTCTTTGCATGTAAGAGAGGAGTGACGGAAATAACAACAATTCTTTATCTCACTTTCACACTTTTTATATATAAAAAGGTTAGACCATTTAATCCAGTCTATAGTCAGATATCTTACAAACTGTGTATTACAAACCAAAGATGACACCAAAATTCATTTGATACAACAACAGAAACTGATAGGGAGTGGACTTAATTTGTTTATGAGTAAATCAATCAAATCTGTGACCTTAGGATGCCAATGCTTAAAAATTTTCATTGTTGATTTATCTCACTTATCATCATTTGTACTTTTTTATAGAGATTTACTCTCCATGTTGGAATAATGCATCTATAATCCATAATATTTATTGATTTGGATCCAAAATTGTCTGTGAGTGAATGCAAGTTATGGCAGAGTTTGTATAAGGTGTGTACACATTGGATATGTGATTCATGCAGATCTATTTGAGAATCAGTCTCCAGTGATACAGGCTGTGGACATCACGAACAGTAGATTTGGAAAAGGTAATGGCTGTTGACCCATAAGTGGATCAATTGTGGGGGGGGGGGGGACCCAATGCTAAAAGATAAATGGGAAAGAGCAATAGTAGAGCTTGGACAGGCAAGACAGGAGTGCAGTAAACTTTATTGTGAGTGACATTGGATGTACAACTTTGTTAAACATGGAAGGAATAATGCAGAAATACAATCATTGCACAATGTTATCTATCAATCGGTAACTCTACCTATTGATAAATCTACCTATTCATACCTCTACCTATTTGTACCTCTAGGTATTGATAACTTTACCTATTGATAGGTCTACATATTGATAAATCTACCTCTTGATAGAGCCTACTTATTGATAACTCTACCCATTGATCCCTCTACCTATTGATAACTCTACCTATTGATAACTCAACCTATTGTTACCTCTAGCTATTGATAACTCCAACCATTGATAGATCCCTCTATCTAATATTGATAACTCTACCTATCGATCCCGAGCTACCTATTGATACCTCTAAGTTTTTTAGAACAAGCTAATTATCTAGACAATCAATTTTATTTGGAATGTATGTACTATATATTACTGCTAGCAATCGAAAGTCACAATGTGCATACAGTAATTTTATTATGTCACATGGAAATGATAATAAAATAGAAGAGAATTTGATGTACATTACTAACTTCTCACATGTCTGAAAGCTGGATACTTGCAGTATTGGCAAAAATACTGCATCCAGTCTTCTTTTGTTATTTCTCATTTATCTGGGCTTACTGTAATACATGTATATTTTTATATCAATATTCAAGCTGCGTCCATTTTATTTTTTCGTATTCATATTTTACGGGTTTTTGTCATTTTGTTACTTAAAATTACTTATTTTACTAATTTCTTTTTAGGAATTTCACTGTAAAATCTATATTGTTTTTAAAATTATTCCTTTGTATATATATCTATTTTTTATATTAATATTTGAGCTGCGCCAATTTTATTTTTCATATTCATATTTTAAGGGTTTGTCATTTTGTTGTCATTGTAAAGTGCTCTTTAACATGCTTAAGCATGAAAAGAGCGCTATATTAATCTGGTAAATAAATAAACTGCATCCTAATCAAGCCCCATCCATCTAACCATACTGTACCTTCCAATGGGAAGTACCATAAGTAATTGAATTCTTAGGAAAATATTAGCAATGGTTCAATAGTGTGTGCATCATTTATCCATACAGTAAGAACACCATTCCAATTTGTAATATGGTATATAATTTATGTATTCTTGGCCAGAGAGGTTTGCTTATCTCCTTAAGTGAGCAAACATAATTAAAACACTTCATGTTAATGTACTTTTTAGCTCCCTCTCTTCATCTGTCAGTTCATTAATCATTGACAACAACAGAAAAGGTCAATGTTAGATTTCAAGAAGTAAAATTCCTAATGCTGAAAATTGAGTAAATTTTGTACCTTGATAACAATGCTCACAGTACTGTACAATGTACATAATCAAAAATCAGGATGCTTCCTTTAATAAAGTACTTAATAAATGACACATGTATACATCTGGTAAATGATCAGAGACGGGTACTGTTGTCACAGCGGTATGTGACCAAGATATAAGGACACAAACAATGATTTCATTTAAACAGACTAACAGAGTATATTAGAACTTCAAATGGCTAGATAACTACTACTGAATACCATTGGTGAAAGTTACATCTTAGCTTTGACAATGGATTACAGAGGCTGGGACAGGAAGTTACTCTGTCCACATATTTATCTTTCTAGTAAACAGATGTTAAGCTATAAATTAAGTAGTGACCACACTATGACATCATTGGCAATGACATCATACCAAAGGTTACTATATATATTGGTAGAGATCTGATATTAGGTGCACAGACAGATGTAGGGCTTCTGTTGTAGAGAGTTACTGTGGAGGGCAAAGTGTAAGTGATCTACTGGTACTTGAAGGAATTGTCTGGTGGAAGATTTTGGTACGAAGAGTCTGCTGTTCAAACTTATCTTGTGTTGCACAAAAATCACGAAATCCCCAATGCACTACATATATGACGGCATAACAATTTTTTTTAAAACATATATAATTTATAAGAAATTTCACCAAAAATTAAGGAAGAAATTAATGGGTATTCAAACACGGTTTCTATTGTGATTACTGTAGGAAATGTATGGAGCGTGGGTTATGTCGCAATCTGCATTTGCGAAGGTGACGTCACGTTAAAAAATGGTTTCTCTGTCAAACGCAACATTAGCGTTCTCATATTTTGAAAACATGTTTGGAAAATTATTTATCGTTTTTTAAGGTAACTTTTAAGAGGTTGGGAAAGTATGTTAATATGTTTATGGTTTGTAAATAGAAATGTTAGTCATCTCTCTGGGAAGTGTGATGTAGGAGGACTTCCTGTCTGTGCTGCTAGCTAAGATATTGCAAAGGTGAACCTAGGATAAGGGGAAGGTCAAGATAATGGTAAATCACTAAAATGCTCTCTGTTATACTGCACATAAGTGAAGAGAGTTAATATTACAACGGTTAAAATCTCATAGTACAGATGTACACAATATCGAAACTGAAAACTAGTCGCAATGGTTAACATTGACAACTTATCAGATTAATTTATGGGACATAATATATCTATAAGTTGTAGCCTGACGTGATGTAATGTATTGTCACCTGAATAACACTGGTGAATATGAGTGAATGCACTGTATACAGTATAGTATGTCATCAATGGGACATCATCAGAACACCTTGTCGTTGGGAAGTTGTTCCAACTTCCAAGTGATTGATCCAAGTTGGAACAACACTGGGTTTCCAGAGGGTAGTGATGCTAGCTACAGTACTCTCATTTCAAGTCTATGATAGTCAAGCTTGGGACATGCAACACTGGACAGACTGCATGTCAACAAGTTTTAAATCACAAAAGCAGTCTGCTTGTATCCAAACTAAAAATCTGTTAATCTTTCAAACTGCATTGAAGCCTTATAAGGGCTTAATATGGATGTTTGCAAAGTATTAGTGTGATTGACAATTTGGTAGCTCAGTTTCTAACAGTGTAACTATTCAAAGTAATGGAATTAATGTTGATGAACTGTTATGGACTTTGTCAATTCACAAAACTAGTCTATCACTCTACACTTATGAGAATACTCACTAAGCTGCCAAACTACCTCCGTTATTAAAGATACAAGGCTTAGATAATGTACCAAAAGGTAAAAGCTGGAGGAAACTTGTCCAAGATGGATCCTACTGACCAAAACTGTATGTCAGTGAAACACAGTAACTTGGAAAGGCATCCTCAACACATGCTCTTTCTCCAATTATTTAATCTACTGCCTTCTCACATTTTATACATGTATGTAAACCAGTTCATGGCATGTAGACCTATATTTGTTTTCACCATTTATCTCATCAAGCAGTGAATAACATGCATACATATTGCATGCTTGTTATTGCTAATATAGTCTATTACTGCATACTGATCTTGTCTTCTATACCTTATATACTGTAGGGAACTTTGTACACCAACTTTACATTAATTAAGTCTCCCTTCAAATGCATTTACTCTCAGTAAACCTTCACACTGTACCGAACATTGATTTGCATTTATTCATTCATGATGGATGTGGAAGGTGGATCTCCTGACACATTCATTACCTAAAATAGCTTCTGATCTACATTGCATACATTGCATACAGCAGACCTGTAACCAATTCTTGTTACCGTAGAAGACGCCATTTGTGTGATGATAATGAGATTGTCAGTAATCAAAGGCAAGAAACCTAAGTAGGTTTGGTGATTACATCCTCAATTGTACAACAATTCAAAGTTTACTTAATACTTATAACTGTGGACAGTAAAATCATTCTTCGCTCTAGTAATACTTAAAGTTGATAGTACTTACAATCAGGATGGAAACACTAGATATTTCAGGAAAATAATGATAATTACATACCAGACATATTCTAATTGCCTTGGCTCAGTTGAGGGTGTGGGGTGTCAATCGTGTTTTTGTTAACATAGTGAAGCCAGGATAAAAGACGATTTTTTTTTCCATTTAGGTTTTATGGATCTGTACAGTAGATCAATCCTCTTCAATATTTAGACAAATTTGTGTATTTATTAGACATATGAAGACTGCTCTATATTGTAATTTGTTACCATAGCCCCCTTCCCCCCCCCCCCCAAATAATATTTTAACCATGGCTGAACGTATTGTACTACTTATTCATCAAACCTTGCACATCAACAGTATCAAAACAGGTGACACTTGAGTTCTGTTAGGTATTCTAAGTTCATATAAATATTACTGCTGTCTTTGTGACAACATTCAGGTTGTAATTAATGTTATCTCTTAAAATTGTAGATCCTAAATGATCTATACAAAATATAATTTAGTGTGACATGCTGTGGTGTACTTGAAATGTGCACACTACACTTCAACAGCACATACACACTGTAGTAACTCAAAATTGAGTAACCATGGTTAAATGATCATGATTTCATTCCTTAATTTTTCACATAAAAGAATGCTTTTGTGGACCACACCAGCAAAAACTGTTTTTTTTCCCCTCCCAAATTGCATTGAAAACATCCAAATCTCTGACGGGGGTCGCGATCGCTAAGATGCGTATTTTTGAAGCTTTACCAACAGCGGTCCAAGTCTAGTTCTTTCGCAGTAAAGTGTAAAAATAAGGAGAATAAACTCAAGAAATGTTACTGACTTCATGACTCTCTTTTCATTACCCACGTTATCTTAATTGAAGTAAAATATCGAAGAGAAATGTGTTAGTGATATGTTTTCTTAAAGTTTTAACATCACGTACACCTATCGTTTGTCTTGTGTTTACTGTACTTCACGAAGTTCACGTTCAAGTTCATGTTCAGAAAAAAAAATCACGATCATTTTTTTAACACGAACTGTGCTCAGTGTGTTTGAAAAGATTTTCTGCATATCCTCTACTGTTAAATTGAAGTAAAGAAATAAGAACAACACAAAGAGGACAAACACGTTGGATATAACAATTTATTTTGAACTGCATCTCGTCATTTGAGTGTGTTCTCTGCAACTACTAACGTTGGCCACCAAGGTCAGTTTAATACTACAAGTTCACCTAACTGATACACGCATATTAGGGCTGAATAGCCTAATGTTATGCCTTGCTATCCACACTCAAGCGCTGGTATATGGCGTGTGCAGATCGTAGCTGAAAAGCATTCTCTTGTTGCAATTTACTTTCATATTGCAAAAGAACAGTTAATAGGGGAAACCAAAGTCAACAAATGATGTATGGAAGCTTTATCTTTGTTTTTTCCAGTATTTGCAATTCAAATTTCGTTTTTTTTGGGGTTCTCTTAAAATGAAATAGAGTACCGAAATTCGGTCCGCAAAAAAAACGTTTCGATACTAAAACCAGTTTACCGTGCAAGCTTAATCACATGTGTCCCATCTGTATGTGATGTGGCATGCATTGTGCACACTGAACTTTTTATCACTCACCATGTTCAAAACAGAAGTTTGAAAGTAAAAATAACATATTTGTTATAGTCACAACCCAATCTCAAGCATTACCTACTGTAATTTACTAACAAAAGGGATTAACTTAGGGAAGGGGGACCCAATTATCTTCCCGTTCATTCCATTTGCAATAATGCAAATTGAGAAAGGTGTCATATTTTGCCCAACTTGGATCGCAAGGCACTCACCTTTATCTGCTTGAATTTTTTCTTGGAAGAGCCCGAGTTGAGATCTTCGTGAACGTTATCCAAGAGCCAGATCAGAAACTCTTGTGCATCATGTTGGTCATCTCCTTTGTACTGGTTTGCATATTTTCCGACAATTTTACGAAATTCCTCGGTATGATGGGATGAATAATTCAAGGACCAAAGAGCTTGCAGCAGATGAGCAAAACACTCGGTGAGTTCTCCTCTCGTCCCAAATTTCCTGTTTTTATTCTTCTTCACTTTCAACAAGTCATCTTTGTGCCTTTCTCGAACAAAATACTCTGCGAGACGATCAGTATTGCTTAAGCATTGAATGATGGCGTTCATGTAGCAGGTGTTACCGTGATTCTTAAGCCCTATGAGAGCTGGCACTTGTTTGTGATGGTTACATCCAGGAGATTTAATAGGGCTACTTAGATACTTGGAAGGAGACATTGGTGACTCTCTTTTAACCACACCTCCACTTTTCATGTCATGATCCAAACCTTTGATTTGACCGGTCATTTTATGTACCAGTGCATTGAATGCTTTAAGAGACGGCTTTTTTGATTTCTTTGGTGTGACTGTACTCTGGTCTTCTTCCTCCTCAGCAATAGAATCGACTTGACTATACTTAGGAGAGGAGTGTTCCCTGATCATGCTATTATCAGTGTAACTTGCATGCTCCATATTTACAACAGGGGAGCTAGCATACCGAGGTTTTGCTGGAAGAGTCCTCTTATGCAACGGATATCCCGTGACGGGGGAATGATGTCTACGTAGACTTGAAGAACTCCCAGGAGATTGTAACTGATAATTCATATTTGAACTGAAGCTAGATGTCCTATCTAATGTACCCTTTCCATTAGACGTTGGTCCATAACCATATCCCTCTGCATATGTCATAATACTCTCTTGTGAACTTTGAAGTGACTCTTTGGTGGTAGACATTGACATCAGATTAGCCTCTCCAGGAACATGATGGTGAGGATTGTACTTATTTGGTAGTGTCTCAATTTGTTGCAAACTGGAATACCTACTGCTCCAAGGTGTTACATCCGCTTGACTATAACTACTACGAAGGGGTCTTTGCGTTGAACTGAATGGAAGTTTTCTGACTGTCCTGTTGCTAGAGTACGGAGTCCGAGGAAGGCTCGCTGTATCATAATCACACCTGGAATCAGTCATGGTTAATGTATCTGGGGTAATAGAGCGACTCATTTGTGGATAATACCTCATGTGACTGTCATGGTAACTTCCGTGACCATTACTAGTTAAATCCATATGTTCTCTCCAGTATTCGTTCTGTCTTGATATGCTTGACCTTTGACTGCTCACCCCTGAATCAGACGTTGAACCTTGGGGTGACTGGCCATCCCCATTCCCCATTGGGTTTGATGCCTCTGTTGGCAAGTGATTAGATCTGATATCACTTTGGGGAAATTTGGAACGATGATGAGTCTCTGTCCTGATATTGTTTGGTCTGGTTCTTATACTATGACCAGCATTAATACTACTAGAAGCAGGTCCAGTTAATTTGCTATGTTTTTTTTCAGGATAACCATTTGGAACTTTGTCCCCTGAATATGGTGCAAACTGATTGGATGTGCGTCGAGTAACCCAAGCGTCACTGTGTGTGCCATTGTAGCTACTGACCTCATGATCATAAGGCTCCATCTTTCCCTTTTTATTATAGCCTGCTGGGCTGTTTGTCTTACTTGGCCCACCAATAGTAAAATGTACAAACTTTGACCAAGTGACTAACAGTGTTGCTTTTGTAAGGTAACCGGTAAAATGGTAGTACTGTCAGCCCTTACCAATGCAAGTTGGCTCTTCGTTCTTAAGGGCAGGCTAACCAAGGTTGGACTAGGGTATTAATTTAAGGTTAGTGCAGTCCTTACTTAAAATTCATTTTAACGACATTTTCCTACAAACTTTACAAGCTTAACGAAGCCCAAGTGCAAATTAATTATCAGTTGTACAGCGATGTAGGCTGACGAGATGTATAGCGACCAAAGAAGGCTGCAATGAGCTTAGGCCTAACGTTGGGCCTTAACATTAATAATAGTTCATTGACAAATACACCTGTTTCCATTAATGAACAGTTAACGGTACGTTCCGAATGTGGAATGACTTTGGTTTCACCAAGAAATTCGCTGAAGCAATTTATATCCATTTTCCTTTCGGCAATTTTGCCATGTTACAAAGGGTTAAGATCCGTACGACTTTGACAGATAACAACGTTGTTACGACTACCGGTTTCCCGACATAGAGCGATTAATAACAAATCGTTGATGAATGAATCACTAGCGATTAACCATTGTAACATTACGGTAGCCACTAGACTGTGCTCTGCTGTTCTCTATTTGCTAGAGCTAGGTCTGTAATACGCGGTATTACGAAGAGGCGGAAGTAAACATTGTGACGTGCTCCACCTGCTCCACTAAGTAACACGTCTATGGCAAGCCAACTGCCGAATAATTCGGTATTCCAAATTTTATCGGTCGAAGAAACAGGATTATCGACCAATAAACGGGAAATATCAACCGATAATCTGGGTTATCGGTAGATAAACCTGAATTACCGGATGAATATCCAACATTATGTGCGAAAAACTTTGATTATCAGTTAAATTTCAAGAAAAACTTGAATTAGGCTATCACTGACTAGTATCAGTTGATGATCAATGTTTTCCAACAGGTGAACCTGGTATATCAGTGGGAAAACCTGCATTATCGGCGAAAAACCTGAATTATTGGTCAAAAAACCCTGGATTTTCACCAATTTACCTGGAATGTCGTTTGGATGATCTGTTGAAAATCCAGGATTTTTGCCAGTAGTAAACGTTTTGAATGGATAATCCCGGTGTTTCGAAAGACAATCCAGGTTTATTAGGGATAAACTTGGATTATCAGTCAAAATTGCAGGTTTATTAGTCGAAAATCCAAGTTTATCAAATGTTAACCCAGGTAAATCGATTTAAAGGCATCGAAGACTCGCCCCAAATCGCGTGCGGCCATCTAAAAAAGTTAACTTTCCGTTGCTTGCAAGTCATTTTTTGTTCGTGTCGCTACAAAATGCAGACAGTACAGTAATGAAACGTGATAACTTGTTATCTTTAGCTGGACCTGAGATGTCCATCGCTGTATTGTTTGTACACTGTGCTGTGGGTATTGACCACAGCTGTATGTACTGACTGTACACTGGTGTCTAATTACCGATGGTAGCAAGCTGTGTGTGTGTATTTTCTGGGATCGATGGTGGTGTCTAAAACTTGTGTTACACCTCATTCGAGACTAGGTCAGATTACCGGCATTAAACGTTTCTTTTTGCGCGAGTCTTCACACCCTTTAAAATCCAAGATTTTGGAACCGATAGTCCAAGTTTATCACTGATAAACCTGGATTTTCTTACTAGTATAAACCTGAATTTTCTGCAATAAACTGGAATATTGTTTGATAAACAGTTCATTGAACGATGATCCAGGTTTTTCAATTGGTTATCCAAGTTTATGAACGATGATCCACGTTTTGTCCCAATAATCTAGGTTTTTCAATTGATAATCCAAGTTTATCAACGATAATCCCCTTTGTGTCCCAATAATCCAGGTTTTTTAATTGATAGTCCAGGTTTGTCTCTGTTAAACCTTTATTTTCAACCAACAGACCTGGATTTTCCAGTGATAATCCAGCTTTTCTTTTAATGATAGTTTATCAGCGACATTCCAGGTTTTCGAGCAATAATCCAGGTTCATGGTTGAAAAACCTGGATTTTCAGTAGATGTTCCAGGTTTATCAGTCGATAATCCTGGTTTCTAATGACCGAATACATTCTGTGTTGAAAACAGTGTGACTTTCATGCGTGAACTGGTAATCACTACATCATTTGAGAATATCACTCATTGCATTGATGATTTCAATAATTATTTGCTGACATTAGTTAACATTTGTCGATATCGTGGAATTATAATTTGCGAGGTCACCTAATATATGGTGATATCACCAAAATACTTGTAATATCAGCAGATGATTTGATAATACCAAGAAATCCTGTTTGACAGCTACAAGTTTAGCATGACAGTTACTTTCATGTAGCCTATATGATCACAGAGGTGAGTGTACCACCCAAAATATCTCTTTATATTATTTTCTATATCGCCATATTTTGTAAATGGATTTTTGCCAAATTCTCTGTCTTTCCCCCTGTACGAGGATACTCCTTCAGAAGAAAATGAAACTCTACTCATTCTAAGGCAAATTTGGACTATCATTAGTTCTTTATTTAGGTATATAAATGAACGGGTTGGGTAATAACTACTTTTTAAGTGTTCTGTAGTTGAAAAGTGAAGGGGGGGGGGGGGAGTGCAAGTGCAACCACATACACCCCTGGATCTGCGCTTGGTTTTCATGTAGCCATGCATGATAATTATAAGCATCCAAGATGTGAGGGGCTGATAGCTGGTGCAGAATTGCAGATGTAGCCAATTCACAGTAACTTTAAGTTTGGATATATTTCGGTGACCATCTATATAGACACTTTGATATTTCATCTGATATAGTTTATGTTTAAGCTACCTCAAATTGTCTACTTTCCATCCAAAAAATGTGACTAGATGAAATGAAGCCGGTTTAGGGTTCTATGGTCAACAATGTACAATAAAAGGTGGAAATTTTGACTCAAAGCCTGAGATACTTTTATCTGGAGAAATTGTTAGTAATTTGTGAGTAAAACTTGTGATTAAATTTCGAGCAAAAAATCAAAAGTAGAAAGTTTGGGATGAAACATAGAATTTTTTTAATTAGTGTTAACAAAGATAGAATTGTTCTGTTGACAGGCATCGATCCCTCACTTTCTTATTCTAGTCGCTATTTTTAAATCTCAATTTTACAGCAATTCCTTCCCGAAAAACTGAGCGATCATGAATCTACCCTGACAATTATGATGGACCATCGCCTTCAAAAACTTTTACACGCCCTCTTCGACTAATTTTCTCGGAAAACATCACAATCTTCATGACAAGCTGTATGTTGACAAGTTTGGTCATATATAGGCACAAACAAACCATCATCTGATCATATAGATTCCTGTTGAATTTGGCAAGAAATAAAAAATCTGGCTTTATCTTGGCTTAAATCATCCTGCTACATTTATCTGTTTGTATGTAGAAGAAATATGATACTTTCCTGTAGGTTTGTCATTTCTCATGATTTCCATACATGCTTTCTATAAGATTGGCAATAAAATCAGTGGCGTGCGCAAATATTCCTCAGAATGTACCATTTGACGTCGTCAAGTTTATTTTTTTACTCTGGGGTTGGACCCCCAAATCCCCTACAAAGGAGATGACTTCAATGACCCAGGGCATCCCCCTCCATTATAATATGCTCCCATAGAGGTTAATTCCTCTACCTGAATCATTTGTGGAAATTTGAATATATTACCACTTAATCTTTTGTGTAAATCTAAGCTGGCCTGACTAATTAATCATTTGGTAGTCACTACCGCCGTAGATCTCACCAACATTTTGCCTTCTGCAAAGACTAAAGAATGATCATAAAATGATAATGAAATTTCATTGTTTTTTCAGTTTAAGTACATTTATTACTGAAAAAAAGAAAAATGTGTAACATTTTTTACAATAAAGTAAAAACAATTTTCAAGATTTATGAAAGCACTCCGATGAAAGAACCAAGCTGAGTTGAATAAATTTGATATTAAAGATAGGTGCAGATCATGTTTCAGTAACACCTTTAGTTTTGAAGAAATTACCCTTTACATCAGCAACTCATAAGTGTAAGAATTTGAGCTATCTAGCAAAACATGCGCTTGAAAGGAATATTCTAATAATTTAAAATGTTCCACAGCTAATAGTCAAAATTTAATTGTAAATGTTGGCCCACGCTGTAGATATAGTTTTTTGAAGGTGACTTATTCTGTCAAATAAGGTTTAATTACTCCAGGAAATGGAATATTCCTTTCATGCTTGTCTTGCTAGATAGTTTATGATTTTGATGACGAGAACATCCCCTTTAAATTTAACATGTCTAACACAAGCAATCATGAAGACACTAGTAGGACTTTATGGTCTCAAATCATGGAATGAAATACCCAGCTGCTTACAAAGCATTTGAAACTTAAATCAGGCGAAATGGCATTCCAATGCTTCCTTACGTAATCACTGTTATGTTGTCTGTGAGAGGCTCAGAGTTAATGAAGAAATATACATAAATGCAAAATGGATGAACATCAACTATAAGGCCCTACCTGAACAGCTGACAGTAATCAAGTGTCACATTTTTTGCATCATTTCTAACATTGTCAAGGAGAGAAGTCTTGAAAAGTAAACTTGTTATAGAGAAATGACCCGCACCTGATCACTTTATACTGTACATTGTAGTGCATAAAACACAACTACTATACTCTTGCTTGAAGGCACACTTGGCAACAAATCAATAGGCAGCTTACTTTATTTGAATTAACAGTACAAAATCTTACTTATTCAACTCCACGTATAGCTGCATTACAAACATGATATTACAGAAAACATTTAACTTTTCCAATTTGTCAAGTTTTGTAAAGGTGTTGCGAATTTGCTTCTAAAAATGAAAACAAAAATGCAAAATATATTTTCATATTTGCCTTTACAAGACATGATACAAACACTTTTAATAGGGTACAATAATTATACTCACACTAATGTATTACAAATGTTAACATTAGAATCACTATAAAAACAAAACAGATAAATGATGCATTCATTGGGTATTCATTCAGTTGAAAAATGATACAAGTCAAAATTAAGAACATTCAACCAGATCAAAAAAGATCAACATTATTTCATCGATGAAAGTCTTACAAAATGACGAAGAAACTAGAGTATTTTTTACAAAGGAGAGAGGATAAATGCTGAACAGTGGCAAGAGAGTAACATTGACAATAAGACCCTGAATCCTGTTTCTCTGCAACAACATTACACAAAGTTAGAAATGATATGGACATTTTGAGCATGGCAATTCTCTGCATAATGTTCAAAATCTGATATTAAACTATGATAAGTACTTATGAGATGAATCAACTTGAATCCAGAGCAAAATTTATATATTAAGTTATCCTTGACAAACAACACACATGAAATTGCTACATTGTAGCATTAGTAACACCTGTTATTAATGAAACAAATTATTGTTTAGATTACCACGGCTGATCACAAATGAGAACAATAACGTGTCCAGTTCTTTGTGAGTCAATTTTCATGAGTTGTTTGAATATTGTTACATTGGGCAGCTCTATATGGCAAATGTTATACACAGCAGTGATATGTTGAGGAAAATGTTCAAATCTTGCATATTATAGGCCCTTTCAGTGTGGACTAGGAGTTGGTATATAGACAAGTAATATTTACAAACCATTGCAGTCCTTTAAAAAAAAATATGAGAAGAAAGTATTTCAACAACCCTTTTTTTGCTAAAAGAGTTTCAAATCAAAAAGCAAAATGATAACAGGGTTACCTAGACAGCCCTTCCATCATGGGCCATTCCATTCAGAATTCAATAGAGAAGTAAACAATCCAAGAAAATTGCAAAATTACTTGATGCTTAAAAAAACTCACATTGGTTGTACTACAATAATGAGTCTGACACTTCCTCAGTAACAGCTCCTTGCCATAACAGTGGGCTTTTACACAGTATATAACAGTGGTCATAGTAGGCCTTTTATTTTCAGCCCTGTAGAATCTGCTAACACTGTTGACAGCTTGCATGTATATTTTACTATAGACATGGAACAGGCAACATTTTCAAGACTACACTTTCATTCAATCCTATTTTCACAGTGTGTTTGAATGTTTGATATTTATGTAACATTTTAGTTGCATGGGATGAGCCAGGCCTAGCCAAACTCAATGCTGCCGGTAGTCAGTATGAAGCTAGGCTACAATTAAGTATGCCTAGCAGAAGCATGACTACTTTGTTACAACACAGTTACTTTGTATGCTGCAGTAGCAATAGTATTCTACAAACAAGCTTATCTATTCAGTACATGATATAATTCGTCGATATGTGCACCAGGAAGATGGTATTGACCCATGGCAATGCCCCCTATTGGCTTACCCTCATACCCAAACATGACCTAGCCATCATACAGTTAAATAAATGGTCATGTGAAAATATGATTTTTAGACCAACATAGAATTTCTCTTGTCAAAATTCCATAACCACTGGCAGTTTTTTGTTTGTAGCAATCTCACCAGCAGGTGTGTGAACAGCAGACTAACAGTAAGATGGCAAAATACAAAATTAAGATATCCTTCAAGATTTCACCAATGAACATTAATTAATGAGTAATTAAGGTATCCAATCAAATCTTAGAATGTCTTAGACTAGACAACTTTGCATATTAAACACTTTTAACAACAAACCAAACATTCAACATTTCGGCCTTTTTCCTCATTATAAGAATTGGACGTTGTCCACTTAAGGAACTTCATGCTAATGAGAATATATAATGGAACAGTCCACCACAAACATTGCACATTATTTTTCCTCAGGGGCTGAAAACTTTAGAGCAGTTAAGTTTTCATAGCTAATCCAGATTTATCATATAATCACTGTTTAGGATTATTGAAATCTTTATGTCCAAGCAAACTGATTTGACATTTAAGCAAACCTAAAACCGCTGAGTACTTCGATTCTCGCCTATTCCCGTGTCATTTGCTGTTAGCAATTCACAAGATGGTTGCTACTTCTGACAACTTCACTACAACTTGAACACTCTCTGTGCGGGTGGATATTCTTAACAAGAGTTTCAATAAGTCTCAATAAATTTTTAGTGTCGTCATTTCTTGATCCCCTACTTGGCTTCATTACTTTAATTAATCTCTGCAGATGACAGAGGAATGTCAAAAGTGTTATTGTCTGTATTTCTTCCTTTCCAAAGATTTCGATAACACGTTCTTTACTGTAATATGATTTGCTTATGATAACATCTATATCACTGTCTATATAATGCAGCAGCCCACAAAGAACCTTCACTGCATCTTTACAAGGAATCATGGCATTCGCAATATCGTCTTTTTCCTTTACACTCAACTTTAAGAAAACGTCAAGATTTGCTGAACAGCTCATATCATCTGGAAAAAAATAAATAAAATAAAAAATTCTTGTTATCTTTTCATTGTTATATTTGACCCAAAAAACTCAAACCTTAAATATGTACAAGTTTCTACGATCAAGTCACATGACAGGGATGGTAGTAACAAAGAATGACATGATGTTTGAACTGTACAGTATTTTTTGTATCACCATAACTTTAATGTTTTTTTTCTATCCTTTTATAAGTTTTATGGTATATACCTTTTAGGCGATATTTTTGTACTATTTGCTTTTGATTGTT
>KN889633.1:38305-56076 GCA_000934455.1 Apostichopus parvimensis | reverse complement strand
ATATCACAAAAGTTTTGTTTGTATGTAAACGTATTAACGATTGCATCTTGAGTGTGAAGGGAGAATCAAAACAGGAGAGAAAGATGTACCATTAAAAGTTTCACGATATAATTCAGATGTACAGTAAACAATAACAAACAAAGTATAGTTGGATACTCTTGTAGTACACTGAAAACAGTGGTTGGTGCATTGTCACTATACATCACCATTTACTTTACCAGATATACTGTTCCTGGTGTCTCTCAGTCGAGAAAATTCAATAGGATAAAAATAACTTATTCGTTTGTCATTCAATTACAGCCAACTTACATGGTATTACAATTATATTTACAAGAACAAAGCCCAAATAAACACTCAAACAAATGTTTTATAATTGTTGAAGTGACAATCAAACAGACATACCGTAAGTCAGATTCAATGCATACTGTTTGCTTTAATCTATGTCTATATTCATTAAATATTCATGAGATTGTGTTTTAATTACCATATTACTATGGAAACTATTTAAAGCATCCATCATGGTTGATGTACCTACATGAATCAAAAAAAAAATGTGGAACTATCGTAACATTACTGTAACTTCACACATTTGACAGTTTGGAGGACATTATTGAAATAAAGCTGCATTCTAAATCTTCAAAAAGCAATTTAGCTTTGCTTAAGAGGTAAAGTTCTTCTCCAATATACAGATTGTGTATTTTCTTTTTATATTTTTTTCTTTTCTTTCATTTCGTGACAGTCGTTTGATGACCTGGTGCTCTCCTCTATCAACCATTTATCCAAGAAGCTGAAAGATTCCTCAGAACAACTTCTCACTCGACTCAAGTAAGTTAGATATTTTCCACAGAACAAGTTCTCACTTGAATCAAGTAAGTTAGACATTTTCCACAGAACAACTTCTAACTCGAATCAAGTAAGTTCGACATTTTTGTCTCACATCATTGCATCTATTTTCTCTTAATAATCAAAGCAGACTTTAAGGTCATGAAGATTTGTATGTTTACCTGTTAATCAAAGTGTTACAGGGGTTAGGAGTGGTGGGGGGGGGGGAGGGAGGAGAGGACACAATTGATTGAGCTGCAGCATGGTGGATACAAAAAGCAGAACAAATAAGGGTGTTAACTAGAAGAAGGTGCAATGTAGATATGCAAATTATTCAGATTGGAAGCAATAGAGCACTAAACAAGAACTAGCCAGAGGAAAGTGAAACTGACTTCACTTTGGAGGGGGGGGGTGGGGACTGTCCCAGCCCTGGCAATACCACCCTCCCTGGAGTATTACTAACCACATAAAACAAAAAATGAAGTTATATGTTAAAGTCATGCATATCACAGACTGCAATGTAGTTAAGCAAATTATTCAAATTGGAAGCACTAAACAAGAACTAGCCACAGGGAATGGAAGCTGACTTCACTGGGGAGCGGGAGGGGGGGGAGACTGCCCCAGCCCTGGCAAAACCACCCTCCTTGGAGCATTAATAACCACATTAAACAAACAATGAAGTAATATATTAAAGTCATGCATATCACAGACTGCAGACATTATTAGTCTTGCAGGAGGATGATGATCAAGGGCTGATATAGGGAGAAATTTAAAGTTTGTAAACAAGAACAAATGTTGCACTGTAATGTGTATCCAACCACCAGGTCCCTCAGGGTACTTCAACTTGATCTCTTCCAAGTTCATCAACATACTAAATAGTAAACATCCCAACTGAAATTCTCAAAGCACAACTATATATTTGCCTTAGTGATTACGTTTTCTAAATTTTACCCTAAATCCCAACGATTTCATTAAATTTGTTTCAGAATGATATGGAAGAGGGGATTAAGACCTTTGAATATACTTTACGTTTGATCCAGAAAGTCTGGTCGGATTTGAAGTAGAGAATGTCTCGGCATTGAATCTGTGCTCTGAAATGTCATTAGAGTTCAGCACAGGTTCTCACCTAGTTCAATTAATGTGTAACAAGTAAAAACGAATGCCATTTGAAGGTTATACTATTCTGTTTCTTGAATGAACTCGTAGGGATTCTGTGCAATAGGAATAGCTGGATGTAAAGTGAATCCAACTGTGCAGTGCAGTGGTTTCACACATACGTTTTTATCGTGCCTTGTTTTCCCGCTCCGATGTACGTCTTCAGTTCTAGTTCTTCCGCCGGCCGACGTTACAAATGTATGCCATTGTTGTATAACGAAAGGCCTGGACTCTGTTGAATATATTCTCGATATTTTATTATTTGATTTTTTTATTGTCACCAGCCCAACCAACAGCCAGACATCTTGTTACCCGGGCACAGACTACCCTTTCCTGAAGACAGACAACAGAGAAATAGCTCAGATATTACACAATCTCAGAAGAATGGAGCGTAAATTAGATGGTGAGTTATCCCCAACCCCCTAGCCTCCACTGCTGCAGAAAAGGGGAGGCGATCTCGTCAGCAGATTTGGGAGTACGTCAAAGAACGGGGGAAGGGCATCAGAGGAATGGGAGCAGTCGGGATGGTAAAATTGTTGGTTATTGCTCCTGTGGAGTTGTGTGAAAGTCAGTTGATCCTGTGCAATAAAAACTTCTACTTAAAGGCATTGAAGACTCGCCCCTGTGGGTATTGACCGCAGCTGTATGTACTGTCTGTACACTAGTGTCTCATTACCGAGGGTAGCAAGCTGTGTGTGTATTTTCTGGGATCGATGGTGGTGTCTAACACTTCTGTTACACCTCATTCGAAACTAGGTCAGATTACCGGCATGAGACGTTTCTTTGTGCGCGAGTCTTCACACCCTTTAAATTCCAGCAACCGTAAATTATCGTGACACACTACCACACAAAACAAATATCTGTGAAATTTGTAAGTGTTAGTTTGCTAATATTGACGTCAACTTCATGAATACCATTTTGACATTTGACGAGCATTAAATTACTTTCCCTCATGCAAAAGGGATCTCCGTACATCAGACTATCGAGGTGACCGTCTGACTAACTGTCTACGTAAGATATTTTTTAGTCCGTCATTTTGGAGGTAGTGTTAAATGAAAATTAAATTTTGTTTAATTTTGAGTTTTTGACAATGTGAAAAACTGACATATTTAGTTACTAGTAATGTCCAGAGGTGCTGATTTATGCTTGATTGTCTTTCAGCGGTGGGAATCAAACTAGATGAAAATTGTCCAAAGTCTACAGTCTATCTGTTAACGTTGGCTGCCATATACCAGCAATTAGCTAGATGTTATTGGAGACGAGAAGGAGAGAAGTTGAAGATTATGCAAGGATGGGGCGAATGTTTGCTTTGCTAGGGTTTGTCCTAGAACTTCACAAATGAGATAGCTGTTTGTTTCGTGTTGACTTAGTTCCCCTGCATGTCATGATATATACCGCACTGTTTAATCTATTAAATGTGTGGAGCTATCCTTCCCAAATCTATAGAACAGGGGTTCCCTAACTGGGGTGCATGAACCCCCAAGGGGTGTGTGAGTCCATCCCAGGGGGTTCGTGAGACTTTCCTGAAAGTCTAAACTAGAGTACTTTGTGTTGAACTAAAATCTAATATATCAGATAATTTAGTAATGTACAAAGTCGTACCTATCGACAAACTCTTTTCGCGTTCCATACACATATGTTGCCATAGTAGTACCGTACCGTGCATGTGATATAATAATTGAATTATGAAACAGACACAGGTTGTTTTGTGTAGTATAGTATAATAATGAATCAAGTTGGGGGTTCGTGGACAACTCTGAAATCCACGGGGTGTTCGTGGGGGAATAAAGTTAGGGAAACCCTGCTCTAGAACATAAGAGAGCAAAGTGAACCTGTCGAAGCTCTCTGTTTTGCAGTAATAAATAGCCAAAGTGATGTTACTGTTTTTTTTTGCAACTTACTGTAACAGGTAGTCCATGACTTGAAGAGAGATATGTTGACAATTGTATTTCATCTTTGAGACCCTATGTTCACTCTCGGTGACTTGATCCCATTGTCTATCTCAATGCAAGTACAACGAACATTGAGATAATGTGAAGCCTGACGGGAACATGTTTATTATATTGTCCCCACTTCTGCTGCCAGATATCTCGTTCAGTGCTTTTGATATCTGTCACTGGGTACTACATGGAATTGTTAAACAAAAGTCACTTATTCTGTCACCCTAAAACCATTTCGGAGACAAATTCCGATTCGGAGACAAATTCCGTGGCATTTTTCGCCTTATTGTGGTGCACGAAACACACATCTCTGATCTTAGGTTATCAATCTAAATTCAACGACAGTCTTGCAGTAAACCAACTTATAGTACATGATAGTTGCTGGCCATTCGAAAATACTCTCCAGCATACTAGCTAGCAAAGAGTTGAAAGCAAAGCTGTGCGTGTTAATTTGGTAGTATCAACTACCAACATAAAACCACCGCAGGGACTACAGGAACACCAGACTGACCATTTATGTATTAACAGGCTATGCTAATGTGACAGTGATATACTGCTAGCCTGCAAATGACCGACAGATTCCTAACCCGGAAGAAAAGCCGATTGATTTGACCACGAAGCTACAACAGTCCATACAGCGTGGATTGCACTCTCGAAAAGTACAGCATGGATTGCGCTCTTGAAAAGTACAGCATGGATTGCACTCTCGAAAAAGAAGATTGTTGCTATAAAGTTTTGATCCCAAACAATGTGAAATCATAGGAAGTATCCAAGGTCTCTTGCCGGTGGAGGGGAAGTGGTTTTTAGTGTACTCCTTGTTTGTGTTGACTTTAAAGGTAATTAAGGTCGTTACCACAAAAATATTGTCCTTAAGTGATTCTGTAGTATTTGTAAGATTCATGTTTTATAACAACTGTAATGTGCTCTCTGCATGAAAACGTCTGGTAGCAAATAATGTCCACCTACAATACCCTTGCAGTACCCGTCTAAACTGATACACTTGAATATCAAAGTACAAGCGCATCGGTTGTATTGAGAATCTGCAGCATTGCCGGTATTGTTTATTAAAGTCTCTTATTCTATCCTAGAAATACACAGCGTGATGGATGAAAAATATGGCCGTAAATCACCGGTCAGCAAGAAGAGCGTGTCTCCGAGAACGTGGAGGAGGACCCCCGATTTGGTCCAGTCGGAAGACTGCGTAGAGACGTCCATATGAAACTTTGGACGAGGAGGGGATCAGTTAAGTGCCTTTTGTAGAATCAGAAGATGTGATATGTGATGTCTCTAGAACTAAGCATATGATTCAGAAAATGTAATGTGTGATGTCTCAAAAACTAAGCATATGAATCAGAAAATGTACTGTGTGATGTCTCAAAAGCTAAGCATAGGATCAGATGTAATATGTGATGTCTCAAAAATGATTGCATTGAATGAGAAGATGTAATATGTGATGTCTCAAAAACTAGTGCATTGAACCAAACAAAATGTAATGTGTGATGTCTCAAAAGCTAAGCATATGAATCAGAAAAATGTAATGTGTGATGTCTCAAAAGCTAAGCATATGAATCAGAAAATGTAATGTGTGATGTCTCAAAAGCTAAGCATAGGACCAGATGTAATATGTGATGTCTCAAAAATTACTGCATCGAATGAGAAGATGTAAAGCTGGATGTCTCAAAAATTGAGCATGGTAATTGGATGTTATATGTGCTGTTTCGAAAACTAAGCATTGACTTATAGGATATAATATGTAATGTCTCATAAAGCTAAGCATGGAATCAGAAATTGTAACTAATGTGTGATGTTTCAACAACTAAGCATTTAATAATAGGATTTATATCTGATATCTCAAAAGTTAAGCATTGAATCAGAATGTCAAATATGTGATGTGTCCAAAAACTAGGCATTGACTCAAAGGATGTAATATGTGATATCTCAAGATACACATCATGGCATCAGAAATGTTAATTTTGTGTGATGTTTCAAAAGGTAAGCATCGAATCATTAGATGTAATATATGATGTGTCAAAAACTAAGCAATCAATAAGAATATGAAATATGTGATGTCTCTACACCAAACATTGGATGAAATTTGGATGTCTCTATGGTCCTAATCTTAAAGACCCTGACTTTTTTTGAACTCCTTCATCAAAACTTGCACAATTTTCGTGGGGATTGTCTATCTATTGGCGGGGTTTTCAACTTTGTTTTTAATCTTGATAGTGACAAAGTTGGGGGAAATCCCTGTACTAATTTCCATGCGAAGGATAAGTGTCTTGAAATTATGTGCACCATAAATTTGGTCGTTATCTGGCGTGAAAGAAATCCACATCAAAATAGCTTAACTTGGTCTTCCAATATTATCTCTATCATTCACTGTAAGGCTTGTTTTCTTTTCGATCTCCAGAAATTTAACTCATTCTATGGTCAGGAATAATTAATCATTTTTGGTTATATTTAGGAAGACCTTTCGTTAAGTGCTAACATTGTTAATTACAAATTCATATGTGAGGGGTAGCAGAATAGAATGTAGTTTGTTCAGACTTTCAAAACTCTTTGCTGAACAGAATTTGAAAAATAAAAATAAAAAAAAACATTGTAGAAACAGTACAAAACCATATCTAAATTAATTTTGTTGAAATCAAATCACGCTTTTTGAATATTTAATATAGACTGGTTGAGGAATTCGTGAGGTGAATGTAGTATTTTGGTTCTTTCTATGATGGTTTATATTTTCGAGAAGTGAATTTCACCCCTTCGGCTTTCAATTCTGTTTTTTTTTTTTGGAATAGGAATATTTTGAATGTGGTTGTGCTATTTTGTGTGCTCAGGTTTTTTGTTTATAATTATTATCATTATTTTGTTTTTCTTGCTTTTGAAAAAAAAAACTTACACGTGTAAATTTTTATATCAAGTTAAGCAAGCAGTTAAGGCAGTAGAACATTCTTAGCTTTATATTAACCACAAGAAATAAACCACCCATTCACCCTTAATCACATAACCGTCAAGAGGCACAAGGACATCAATGTAACATAAACCTCCCCCCCCCCCCACCACCTTCACAACCATTGATGTTTTCACTCTGCCAAGAAATCAGCAGAAAGCAATAGAAAATTCTGTGAACTCACTTATCTTGTCTGAATCATTTAAGTATGGTTTTCACATTCTTGCCCCCCCCTCCCCCCCCCTCAAAAAAAAAGAGATGCATTCCTATTGCCAAAAAAATCAACAAAAAACAATAGCAAGTCTCTGTTAGTCACATATCCAGCCCAAATCGATAGAACATCCTTTTCGTGTACCCTACCCCCCCCCCATCCCATCAAAAAAGACCCTTCCACTAACACATCACACAAGAAGCATTGTAACACCTTTATTACTTATCCTCCATCATAACCCCACCACCATCCCCCTTCAATCACAAGATAGTCACTCTGCCATGTAATCAACATTTTATGTCACTAGCGAAAAACAGACTTAATTGGCCAAATGACTAAAAATAAACTATACATCGTTCTTTGTTATGTAGAGAAAGAAAACATTAGATAATTCTTTTGTAATTATTAAAAACAATAGATCATTCTTTGATTAATTGAACAATACTCTTTGTAAATCCAGTATCAATTTTCTACTCGTACTTACTCAATGTGCTCGGTCAGATCTCTTGCATTTAAAAACAGGGTTAACATTCGGGGCCTTGAAAGCACCGGAAGTGTTGTTCAGTTTACTTATATATTACAATTCTTAATTCAAAAGCCTTTGTTTCTAAAAATTTTGCAGTGTTACTTCCTTAAGTATTCTATACCTCGTTAAAATAAGTAAGAATGAGTAAATTATGCATTGTTGTGTTTAGAGCAGTGCTTCTTGACTAAAATAGAGTAATAGTAGTAGTTAAGCAACTGTCTCCTAGATTTGGCAGGAAAGTATTAACAACTCATTATAAAAAAATATTTTACATAGATACAAATATTATACCCAACCAATGGTTATCCTTACATAAAATATAGGCCCTAGCTGTTTGTTAACATGAAATTAACTTTAACTACCATTTAAGTTAACATATTTTTGTCTACATTAGCAGGGAGAAAAACATCCTGTTGGGAAAATATGAAGGTTTTACAAGAAAGAAACCCCCACTCCCCCCCCTCCCCCCCCAAATGGATTTGGCCTTTTACCTGCTCATAATGAAGGCAAACTCTTTCCCATTTAATACATAGCAGGTTAATGGTTGCTATGTATTTAGCTATAGTACAGACAGCAACTCATGAACTTGTAAGTTGTTTGGTAAATAGAATAGAGACATGAAGATTATTCATAGCAAATCATCATTCTATGTCTATTATAAAGCTGCTTTTTTCTCCAGACAAGATTTGAAGAAAGGACGACATTTTCATTTGTTTGGTATTATTAATCAAAAATGTTTCCCCCATGTAATCAATAACTCCTTGATATCAGCCTTTATTAATGTACAATTCTCATTGATGCAGCTGCTATTAAAATTAATACAAGTCCATTAACGTATTTATTGGTGTCAGGAGTTCATAGGAACACACTTGTTTACTCGTGTAGTGAGAATCGGAGTCAATAAGTCTCGTGAAGCAGGCATATTAAACGCAGCAACTAGCAAAGGATGTCATCATGCAGGATAAGATTCACATGTTTAACAGTATATTTATAGTAATGTTCTAACTTCTAAGAAGGGGCTCATTCTCCTTAGGTGGGGAATCATTATTGGTGTGTGTTGTGGGGGTGCTGGGGGGGGGGGTTGGGGGGCAGTTGGTACTACCATTGAAGTTCAACTTCAACCTTTAGTGTCACTACTGTTTGTAGTCCCAGAGTGTTTAATAAAATATTTTGATTTTTGTTTATATGAGGCAAAATGGAAAACAATGTTTGCAATTTGAGGGTATCTTTGTCTTACTATTAATATCTCCCTAGCCTCATTTTGCCACAAATAGGATGCATAATTTTTATTTTTAATATTTAATGCTTTATACTGGTATATTGTTTCAAAGAAATTGGTTCAATATATAGCATGCTTACTTTAATTGAGATAAAAAAGGTCTGTATGATCATGAATTAAAATTCTGTCTCAAAACGTTGTGCTGTAAGGAATAAGTTTAAAGATTTTTTATTTTACATGTAAAAATATTAAGAAGCAATGAAGTAGTGTTTAAGATCAACATTAATGATAGTCATTTCTCATTCATAGCATCCCAGCTTTGTTACATAATAATACATGTGGAAAAAATACTCATTTTCAGGTTCAGACTCCCTTGTCTTTGGAAGTTTAGAATTTCCAATTTTAGATTTCAGATTTAGATCAACAATTTTTCGATTTTCGATCATTCGAAGCAGTAGACACATACACTTCTAAGGCCTTTAATAGTTACTTTGTAATTATAAAATTATAAAATGTTGGGTTTAAAATTTCCAAGGTGATAGTTCCCTGTTTCAGACAACAGAGCCAAATTTATTAGGACTATTATGAAAGGTCTGTTTACAACGGCTTGCAATAATGGCGTTATTATTTCTTCAAAACTTGGCTTCGGAGTTTATTAGTATTTTTTTCCTGTCACAGTATTTTAGTTCTCTAGGGAATCAGTATTTTTGATATCCACAGATAGATTTCGGTCTCACAATTTATAGTTGAATCTATGTCTCACTTCTAAGCGGTCAGAAAATATTTGTTTTCGGAGTAAATTTCCAACACTCTCAATCGTTTCAAAACTGGAACTTTTGGAAACCATGAGTAAACCGAAGTTTCCTCCAGTATTTCAAGGGTTTCTGTGAAGAAAACTTTAATTAAGTATTATTCATTTTTGTCAAAATTGGAAGGTATTGATGGTCTTGTGTTGTTTGACACTGATTCTTTGGTAAGTTATAACAAGTAGTACATTGCAAGGAGAGGCTTTCTTCATATTTAAGTTACAGTACCTTAAATGTCGAACCCACCTAAAAAATAGAAACAAAGAAGTAATTTATTTTCATACTGTTTAGACATCTGCACTATGTAGAGTATGTAGATTTTGTATTGGGGGTGGGGGGGGGGGGAACGTGGTATAACATTGACCATATCGTTAATAAGTACCACAAACTGTGGATTATTTCTTCTGCCCTTGATTTTGTTTAGACTCCAACTTATAAGTTGTGTGTTTTGCCCTTTAAATCCATAACAATACAATCTTTAATGGGTTATATGCTAGATCACCCCCTTCTTTTCCATCTCCCCCACCCCCCCACCCACACCCCAACACCATCTCAAAGGGTTTTCATTCTTACCAGCAATGACTGATGTACATGTAGCATACAATTTTGATTTTCATTGACACTTTCAAAATTATTCCTGAATTTATCATAGCTGTATGTTTGGACTGACATTTTTCTGACATATTTTTTTGGCCAACGGAGTACATCAGAAGGGAGTTATTGTTTTCTTCTTCTGTTTCAAATATCTCATCCTCACGGTGTACTCGATGAAATAGTGTTTTTTTTTTTCTCCTATGTTTTGCCAGTTCTTGCCAATATTTGAGAAGAGAAGGATGAAAGAAAAAATGGGACTCATTTTCGTTTTTACTAAATTTACAAAAAAAATATGATAAGGAATTATGAAAAGGAGGTGTTGTTTGCTGGTTTAAAGAGACATTGTTTGCAGATTATGAAAACAAAAGGTTTTTGTATTGTTTGATAGATATGTATTTGCAATGTTCAGTACAATGTAAACAAGCTTCACTGCTGTAACCTTACACATAAATCAGTTCATTTTTCATTTCATTTTTGTCACAATTGCAATCGTACTTTTCTTCTGTTTTTTTTTTCTTTTTTCTTTCTCCTTTTCCCTTCTTGTTTTTTCCATGTTGTTTTTGTTTATATTTAGTTTCCATATTTTTTTGTGTATTGTCGTGTGAATAATCTGTAAGACAATGTCTGTATAATTATAATAAGGCTTGCCTGTGATAACATGTTTGTTAACATGCCAGCTATATAGGTTAAATGATGCCAACTTGTAACAAAGCAATATGTATATCCCGGTATAATAATTGTCAAATCTCATGTACGTATAAATGCTGAATAAGTTAATAAAAATAATCAAACAAGTAATATATTTGTAACTTCCGTATTTTTATCTGTTTTTCTTTGTTTTATAACTACTGCCATTGGTAGTGTAGCACTAACGAGTGTTATGTGTATGTACATCCCCACCCCCTCCCCCATCCATCACCTTTATCAATGCCAATAAGTGGTAACTTCATGGGTATACACTGGATTACTGCTTGCATGATCGCGTAGGATTTTATCATCCTAATGAGACTTGGTAAAGTTCCTTGGAAGTTATCCCCAAAAACATTTGCCGAAATGCAACTCATCATATTTTGTTTTGGTTGTTAGAATTTGTTTCAACGAAAACTAACAGTTTGACTCTCGTCACTAGTTACTTGCATTACGTAACATCGAATGTATGAACATTTGAAGAGACCTGCGTGAAACGTTTAGCATCCACATAGTATTGAGCATGAATTTTCTTCTCGTTTATTATCTTGCATCCTTGAGGAAAATATAATTTGGCAGAAAGAATGTGAAAGTTCGCTCCAATTTCGACGTTCCGCACATTCTCCCGCCCGCCCACCCAGCCCCTCCCCAATCCCATCCCATCCGCTTCGTCAATATGTGACCTAACTTAGCAAAATACAATATATAACGTTGCGTCGAACATGTATGGGAAAACATTCATAAACAATGAAAGAGAAGTGAAATTGTATTATATTTAGCCATAACTTTTATTTCCAAATTATTCACAATATCTGGTATATACAGCTAATTTCAGTCAAAAATAGTCAAATTCGTGTAACTTTTGGCATGCACTTGAGTTTACTCAGTACTGCTCAGTTTTGAGTACTCTTTACTACACGATTATCATCTTCTGCAATTTTGATAAAAAAGTACATTATTTGCGATAAATATATGAATTTTCTTCTTCAGTAATCTCGTTCTTCTTCTCAGATTTTCGCCCTTTCATCCGCAACGCTCCATCCAACCACACGCCGGCCCCATCCTCCACGCCCCGCCCGCCCCGCCCCAAGTCTGATATATGTTTCTTTAAGCATTTTCATGAGCCATGATCTCCTCCCGTAGATCTCTGTTATCTTTCTCGATTTCATCCATCTGCTTATGCATCCTCTTCATCTGCTCCATTTTCTTTTTAACTTCCTTCCTGTTCATGCAAACAACAACAAAAATCACTAAGTACTTGCCAAAGCGAGTCAAAACTGATGTTATAATAAGGAGTGTTAACTCAGTGGTTAACGCCGGTCCCTTTCAATCATAAGGTCCCGAGTTTGAGTCACTCCAAGATTAATGTATGCCGTCCAGTTACAGAGTTGTTGACAATTGGCAATTCATAATCATGGACGTTAAATATGAATCTTAGAGACTGACTTCAGTCAGCTTGCGGCTTTGATAAGCCAATGATGGCTCTTTCGCGAGTTCCTGCTTGCAGGAGGATCTAAAATACATACATAATGATTCGACAATGTGTCATGAAAAATGCTTTTTCACATTTTGTCAATTACGTGCACAGTTTCTCAGTTATATGTTGTCATATACACATCCATCCATTCATTCAGTTATAAATTATACACACTTTATCAGTCATATATTGTTACAAGCCTTTGTTGAATTATCAAATAGAGATAGACGATTGTCTTGTTGGGTAGACGGGCTTTGAGGTTCATTACGACACATGTTGTGTCATATATAATTTATTCACTAGCTATAAAGAAGAAATCAATTAAATAGGGCGCCAAAGACTTCCCTTGTACAGCAGACCAACAGTTGGAGTTTGTGTAACTTAGTTTTCATGAACACTTACTCTGATTGGTGTAGCTCACCGAGTAGTGCTGTGACGTCACTCTGACGATCCGCCAAATCATGACTCATCCTTTTGAATTCTTCCTCCTTGGCCGCGACGATCGCCTGTAATCTTTCCTTTTCCTGCTCGTTCCACATATTTTTCTCTTTCATTTGTATGAAATTCATTTTTGCATGAGTCTTAACACGCTCCGCTTCTTTTAGCTGCATCGCTCCATGCATCGCGTAAACATCGTTTTTCCTCATCGATGAAGCTTTATGAATCCATTGCTGCAATTCTCTCTCCAACTTATCCTTATCACTGATAAGTTCAGTATTTTCTTTTTTGAGCTGTATCAAATCGTTGTTAGCTTTGTATAAATCTTTCTTCAACCAACGAATCAACGATCTCATCTCATCCTGTTCGTTGGTCTTCTCATTCAGTTCTCCTTTAAGTTGCGTCACTATGACGTCATGAGCAACTTCTACGTCATTTTCTGACAAAAGACCCTTGCCTTGCTTCGATGAAAACATCCCACCTGTTTTAACATGCATCCTGTTTTTCATTTTATCGTATTGTTGCCTAAGATCCGCATGTTTGTCCTGTAGATTTAAAAACCTTTTTTGTAATTGTTTGTTATTCTGACGTAAGTGATCTGCTTTATATTCTGAATCTTTCTGATGATCAATGTTAGTCTTTTCCAAAAGTTTAAAGCATTCCTCTAGTGCCAGCAGCTCATCTGCTATCTCCTTATTTTGTTGTACAAGTTTCTGTTTCTCAAGATTATTGATCTGATTATTATCAATTAGATTTTTCCAGGCTTCATCAAGTTCACATATCAATGAAGAAAGCTGTGAATGTGTACCCTTGTCTATGTCAGGCATTTCTTGTTTCTGTTTCATGAAAGAATCTATCTGTTCCTCTGCTCTTTCAGGTTGTTGGTACAGATGCATTTCTACTTGGTCTTGTTGCAAGCCGGTACTGTCACACTTCTGGAGGAGATCAATGAGCTTCTTCTTTGCTTCGTCATTTTCCTCTCTAAGTTGTTTGCTGTTCATTACAAGAACCTCATTGTTATATCTTGTCTGGCTAAGTTCCGTTTCGTACTTAGACTCATAACTTACTTTCTGTTGTTGAAAGGTTGCTGTTAATTCTTCAATGGCAGCGTTACTGCAGCAGATCTCAAAGAATAAACGAACTTGCAGCAATTCGTGTTTTTCTGTTAAAGTCTTCATCTCGTTCAATTGTGTTTGTAGTTCGTCTGCTTTTAATTTGAATTCATTCTCTCTCAAAAGGGCCTTCTTCAGAACCTCGGTCTGATTGAAGGATTCTTGCATTTTCTGTTCATAGCATTTAAGTTTGTTTTCTTTCTCTTCAACCATTCTGTTATAACATTTGGCCATGCTGTCCATCTGCTGTTGCAATTGAGACTTCTCTGTGGCAAGATTTTTCTCCAGCTGATTAATCTCACCCATGCATTGTGTTGTTTTCATCTCATAGATCCTCTCTATCTCCTTACTGTGTTTCATCTCATTTTTGTAAGACTGATTCAATTCTTCCAACTTTTTCTGCAGCTCGTTCTTTTCTTCGATTGTCTTGTCCGTGATAAGCTTGCCGTTTCCGATCTTCATCTCATATTCTCTTTCAAGGTTCTTCACTTCATCTTGATGAAACTTTGTTTGTTCTTTCAATTTGTCTTCTAGTGCTTTCATCCCGGACTGAAGACTTTGAATTAGGTCATCTTTGGCAGCAATCTGGGAATCCATTCGTCCTTTCATGCAAGTCTTCTCCTCTTCGTAAATCTCTCCAATGACTTTTGCCTCTTCGTGATGAATCTGTCTTTCTGAAATCAACTTTTCTTCCATGAACTTTACATCTGATTCGAGGTACTGCATGTTAGCTTCATGCTCGGCATGAACAGTAGTTAAGTTCTGTTTAACCTTCTCCAGACTTTTCTCTAAAACATTCATAGTCTTCTTTAGACTCAGGTTATTGTTTCGCAATGCTGCAAGTTCTTCCTTAGCGTTGCTAAGCTCGGCCGTGACTTTATGCACAACGCCGTTTCTCTTCTCCAAAGTAATTTTCCAGTTTTCCACCTCTTTCTTGTACCTTTCACAATCTCTCTCCTTTATGAGAAGCATTTCTCCCCATTGCTTGAATAGGGTTTTTTCTTGCTCACAAAAGAATTTCCTCTGCGAAATCAGTTTCCCCTCCAGAATCTTAACCCCGGATTCAAGGGAAGACTTTTCAGCTTGTAGTTTTTCTTTGAATCTCAAAGAATTCTGAAGATCATACTCGCTCTTATCTGCAGTAATCTGGAGTGACGACATCTCGGTCTTGAACTGCTGTTTGTCTTCTAGTAATAACGTCATCTCGAATTTAGCGTTGTTGAGCTCTGATCTGACGATATCTAAGGTTTGACTGTTTTCTCGTAATAAGTGAGTCATGTTCATCTCCTTCTTCTTGTGTCGTTGACACTCCTGTTCCTTAGCAGCAAGTCTTTCATTCCACCTCGAATTGGTCTCCTTGAGCTCATTCTCCAGCTCTCGACACTGTACGGTCATTGACCCGAGGTCATCCTTCATTACTTGACGCGTGGCAAAATTGACTTTCATCACTTTGCCGAAACTGGTCACAGCTTTCTCAAGGATCATCTGATCCCGTTGCTTGATTTTCAGCTGGCATGCCATATCGTGATGGATCTTCACCACTTGACGGCTTTCTTCACTAAGACGATTTAGGACGCGTATGACTTCATCCCGCTCTCGGTGATGGCTAACCGATCGCTTCTTAAATATTCCACGCTGAGCCTTTTCAAACTTCAAAAGTTTCTTGTCCACGAGGTCGGCGATGGTTTGGTTGCAGAGAGCTACTGTTGCACGCAGTTCTTCGGTAGGTGTGCTGGTCATCATATCGAGAGAGAAAAAAACAACTTGAAAAACACTATTCCTTCATACTATTGTGTCGCCATTAACTTCAAATTTATGTAGCGAGCACGATTGTAACCTTAGCATTACTAAGGTACCCTACCAGACTGAAGTGATTGATAAAATAACGTTTTGAGATTCTCACAAGAATTACACTACATCAAAATAAGTATTTATGACTGACACGCAGAAATCACGCTTTAATGAATGAAAGGTAGATGGGAACCACTTCTTTCTCCTTATTGGATAGTTTTCCTCTCACCTTTGTTGACTCTCTTGCAGTTGTTGTTCCTGGTCGGTTGGTTGGTCCTCCAAGGTGGTGGTTGAAGGAAGTGGAAGTGGAATGGAGTGGTTGTTGTTGTTAGAAGGCACAGAAGGGAGACCAGAAGATCCCTCCACCAACACCCCGTCCACGAAAACTAGATCATCTAGGTAAACGATGACCTAGATAATAAAGGAACGACAAAGATGAATTTTTCAATCATTTGTAACAATTAGGATTTATTTTAACTTGTCAAGAAATGTCATATATTGCTGATAAAATCTTTTAGATAATACTAAAAATCGCGTGTGAGCTGGTGGGACGACTCCAACGGGATTTTAGGCGAGAAATAAGAATAGAATTTCTGTTTAGAATTACTACAACGTTAACGCATGCGCATTAGTGCGGTCAATGCTATCCAAAAATTAGAAGAGGGTATCACGGGGGCAACAAAATATCGCCTGGATTTAGGAATCATCTCATGTTTAGCTTTGTACGTATACTTAGTTTGCAAAAATTGGCAAAATTAGATTTGTATTTCCGCCTTTTTTACTCTTTTTTTTTATACCGTCTGGCAACAAACAGTCGGAAAGGCTATATGGTAAATGTGCTTTGGTTTTATTTTTTTTATCTGGTTTAACATTTCACGGTATCGACTAAATCCAATTATGAGGAGGTATAGTGCTATATAGCTGTATATGTTACACGGACACTATAATGGTCAACCATACCACACTGCAGGTTATGTAGGCGTATATTTCTACGTATGTAATGCATATATCGCATACACTACTCTATGTGTGATGCTATTATCTTCGAATATCGTAAAGAATTAATATAGATACTGTTCCTTAATATAACGTTGGGTGACTTGGCTGCGTATATAGGCCTACTTAAAAGCAGTAAAGGCTGCCGTAAGTTCTAGCTCCTTCCGGCTAATTCACTACATCTCCAAGATTGGCTGATATAGAAACAGCTATTTCTTCTCCTAATACCCCTAACACCACTCCCCCTTCCCCAAGGTGTTTCTTTTCTGCAAGTGAACAAATGTTGTGTATCCACATATTGATATATGCCAGGGTCTTAGATGACGGTAAAGCATATTGAAGAGAAATATTCAATGTCCGTTGTGGCCTACTATACTGACCTTATCATTGTCCATAAGTTGGACTTCAAAATCACCAAACTTGATACGGAGCGAGTCATCGCTCAACGCATCACAGCCGGGAAACCCCCATGCGACGATGTTATTCGCAGGTTCGCTTGGTTTCTGAACAAATTCAGACATAATCGCTTTGAATGCTCCGAAAGTAAAAGTATAGCAAGTACGCAAACTTTAAGAATCGATGTGTTGACATCTCATGTGTCATCACGGTTACTACGTATCACACTTTGTCTTCATCCAAGAGTAATCTTTAGTGACGCAACAGTTAGCGTACCTCACGCAGAACACAGCGCATTATGCTAATACTTAATGTACGTTGCCGGCGTCCGCACCCACACAAAGACGCGAAGAGAACGCAACGAACAGAAAACAACACTCGTTATATTGCATAGAACGTATCGTATCTGAGTACAAGGAAAACGCCGCATATACCATATGAAACACGCATAATCAGCGAGTATAGAGCGAGTACATGCGCACGCGTAATGCGACGCTGTACCAGAGACGCACTAACTGTTTCTTAATTTACATGTAAGCATGTTCCTCGCGTTACTTTCTTTGTATAATAGCTTTCAGGGACATGCGCAAACCAAAGCTTTTGTATAGCGTTGTAAAGCATAGACATAGAACGCTGAATATTTAAGCGCTTATA